>OVAN01002722.1:0-32007 GCA_900406275.1 Anastatica hierochuntica
AACGGGCTTTTACAAATTTAAAGCTTTGTTGCCTTTTGTTTCCTTTAAACACTCCCGCAACATAACCCACGCAGACTTATTTTGAAATCTGTTCTGGCAAGTCAAACTTTAGTCAACTACAAAACTAACATCACTTTTATGCAGACTTCACATGAAGTCTACACTAAAAAGTCAAATATTTTGGTCAACTACAAAACTAACATGCCTTCTTAGAGTAAACTTCTTTTGAAGTCTGCAATTATTTTTTTGTTTTCAAAGAAATGAGTATACTTCCTAAGAATTCTACTGAAATAGTTTTCGAATACAAATCTAACCTCTGCGTTGACTAGTAGACTTCCAGAGAAGTCTATTATAGCTGCAGACTTCACTAGATGTCTGCACAATGCAGATATGAAATTTAAGAAAATAAAACTTGGGATTTTACCTTGATTTGATTTTAGTTGCCTCTTAGCTACTTTAAGTGCCCAGAACCGAAACCAAAAAGATTTGAGTTGTTATGTGTTCTAGAATCGACGAAATGGTGAGATCCAAATTGAGGTTTTGAAAATTCTAACTTTTTAGAGATTTTTTGTTTGAAATGGAGAGAATATGAGAAAATATGAAGTTTTGATACTAATGTTGTTGTTTTAGAGCTCGAAAATTGCATTAAATGAAGCATTCAAAGCTTCAATTTTGGTTGTTAATGATGGTTGGAAAGATAGAAGAAGATGACATTATTGTAATTTTGTGAAGTTATTGACGATATTTTAATATTTTTAAATTTCGAGCAGACTTCAAAAGAAGTCTACGTAATAGCAATTTTGGTTAATATGAGAAAGGAGGAAGGGTAGAATTTGGTATTTTAAAAAAAAAGAGGAAAGAGAATGTTAGTTTTGTAGTTGACTCCAATATTTGAGTCATTTCTGCAAATACCCCTTAAATCAATTTAATAAATTTTATGTGCCATAGAAAAAATATCTATAAAAGGCAAGTAATTTCTAAATTTCAGCTTAATATATATAATAAAATTTAAACACATTTATAATATAACGTTTAAATATTAAAATATTATAATATAATATAATATCATAATAATTAGTTATTTCATTTGATATCAAATTAAATTTATATATTAATATAATTATAAATGCTACAAAAAATCATTATTTTATACATTATTTGAAAATTGTGATAAATCTTATAATGGATTTACTTAATATCATTTTATGTTTAGCATTAATGAACTTTGTAATATAGTTTGGAAAAGATTGTATCATGAATTGTATATGTTACTAAATATATCAAAATAGCGAAAACATATGCATATATAGAAATCATACTAAAAATTAGAATATTCATAAATACCATAATCAGATCTAAATCAAAAATTAACAAAATATCAAAAAAAAAAAGATAATATTTGTGAAGACAAATTGATTTTATGAGAAAAGATAAGTTAGATTTTAGATGTATTTTATATACAAATGTCTTTAATATATATTAAAATATAAGCTTCAAATTTTTTCTTTAATATATATAATAAATCCAAATTCGGATATAAAATCATGAAATTTTGAGTACTGAAATAAGAATGACGGATATGATATTTCATTACCCATATATGGATATAAAACTCTTGATATCTAAACTCTTTTTATCGATACCTTAAACAAATGTAGTAACTATACAAGTATATATATTTTCTAACTATTTCACATTATAAAAATATATAATTCAGTTACTTTTACTCTAATTACGATCAATATAAATTTTTAATTTTAATCACATGGTTGGAATGGGTCAAAATCTAGTCTATATTAATGGACAAAGATTCATTAACTAATTAAGTTTAGTCATTTTGAACTAGATAACGGCCCTGCACCTTTTTTAGATTTACATTAATAGACGAAGATTCATTAGCAACTTTTTATCAAATTTGCTTCTAGAAGAGTGGATAGATAAAAAAAAATATATAACACCTAGCTTTTGTATTATTTTTATGATGTTTTAAATCTTTGTGGAGCTTAGTAAAAATTGGATTTTTTTTATCTGTAAAACAAAATATTGAGGAAATTAAAACAATATCTACTTCAACTTTTAGGTAATTGTACAAATTTTTTAGCACAAACAAAATTCAACCCATGTTTTGTATAATCCTATATTAGATTTAATATATCATTTTAAAGAATTTCAATGGTTTATGAAATCACTTTTACATTAAAAATTTAAATTTTTGATATGCTCACCAAAAAATCTCAATAGTTTATCTTTATATTGCATATACAACATCCATATATGATATAAAAATATAGCAACTTATTTTTTATAAGAAACCATACGGGACGAACGTGACGGAACGAACGAAAATGGAGTTATGTCCACCGCATGTATTATGTTTAGAATTTCTTCACACCCGCACAGGGGTGCAGGCAAAGACCTAGTAAATAAGTAAAAATCCAACTCAAAACAGTAAAATAATATTTCTAGTAACTCCCTCAGACTTAGATTTTTGCTTGTCTTCAAGCAAAGAAAATCTAAGAACGAAAAAGATGTTTGAAAACATGAAAACATACCTTTGTCATTTGAAACATTGCATCGGGGTCCTCTCGGTTATCTCCATACAGTAGCACAAAGATACGGAGATTAACTTCCACGTACTTCTCTTTGCTTAGTAACCATCCTGATTCGAGCCAAAATCACAAAGAAAACGACATGTCCACTGGCCCTTAATTATTTCAAAAGTGTGATCTCATCGAAAAAATATCGATCTAAGAACAAGTGACTCATACAAAAAAGTTCCTAAACGCATTAAACCCTATCAAAGTTCATTTTTTTTACTTTTCTAGTTTATCATTTTATTTTATTTTCTCTCAGCCCCTCAGAATCGATTTTTCCTACTTTTTTAGGGTATCATTTTATTTTTTCTATCGATCTCTTTCCTTTTTCTTCTTTTCTTTCTTTATAAATGAAGCACAAATTGAATAAATCTCCGTGAGTCAAAGGGTTCAAATTTTTTCTTTCTGAATGCCCCTTAGCTCATTTCATCGAACCTTAAAGCATATAATTTGAAAGAAATAGTATAAGGGAAACACTTACTAGGAATTCTAAGTGTCATGCCTGATAGAGGAGTCTATCAAAGCATACCAAACTCCAAGATGAGAAATTACATTCAATTTAAGGTGGAGCCAGCATCGAAAATCTGAATCCTAATGGGATATGGTCGTCTTGGTAGATTGATCCACTAAAAGTTTTATGTTCAGTAAAACATGCAGTCAATAATTACTATATAAGCAACACGAAAGTTAGCACCAAAAAACATATTCGAACAACATTAAATATAGTTGTAACATGTTTTGGTTTGATAAAAACATCAAAATGACTCAACAAAAATAAAAAGTACATAAGAAAAAAAGAAAAAAGACGTTAGTAACAGATAAATCCCTCCGGACTTACCTTGCACCGTTTCAGTGCAAAAGCAATCAACAGTAGGGATGCAAACTCAATAAAGTATAAAGAAAAATAAAATGAAAATGATAAAGACAAAGAGTGGAATAATAACACCTTATAAAAGACTCAAAAGTTTGATGAGTGCAAACCCTCTAGTGCATGGCTGCTCACAACAGCATTCGGGTCTGGTGTCTGAACATCTGTAGGGTTTTAATCCAAGTGTGCAGAAGGATAGCTCTGGGCAGCCTCAAATGTCCAGCAATGTCCTATCCAAAGACTGAGACTAGGGAGAAACTCTCTAATTCCCTCAGCTGCTGGCTTAGCCCTCTCTATGTGAGTCCTCCTGAAAACTCCTGGCACAATGTGTCTCAAAACATGAACAACTTTGGCCATCATCCTCTCCAAGCAAGCACTCCTCACTTTCTCCTCGACTAGTGTAGCACAAAGATCCTCCAAAGACTCTATCCGTGGCACAGAATCTAAAACAACAGGAGTAATGGTCTGAGGAAGTGAACATTCTACACGAGCAGCAGCCTTGGCCGAAAGGACCTAGGCTCAATGGAAGTCCTTAAAGCAAAGAACAGGACACTTTGGAGATCTCATGAAAATCATAGAAGGAGAATGGTCGAAAAGAGTACATCCATCCTGCAGAGATGGAAGTAACGAGCAAGGAAGAAGGACATAAGTTGGCTCAGTATCGAAAGGAGGTGTGAAATGGTATGAAAAGGACACAATACCCTCAATCCATCTTATAAGAAATCTATCTCTCCTATGCCTTGAAAGATCCAACGATCCACAACTCTCCATGGGCGTCTCAGAAATAAAGTCTACTCCTCTAGTGCAAAGAATAGCAGTAATTATCTCTCCAAAAAGAGACGTGTAGTTCTTCTCTCGTCTCCTTAGCAGCCTCATGCTTCACTTCAATTATTCCCCTAGCAATTAGAGCTCCATAGCTGGCTCTCTGAGGGGCATCCACAAACGATGTAACAAGGATGAAAAACTTATCACTAAGAACAAAACTCTGCTTCGTCCTGCTGAAAATTCATTGTGCTAAAATACTATGCACATAACGAATCGCCAGAAGTGTGATCTTAGCTTCCTTGGAGTTCCCAAGCTTTATAAGACTCATGGTCAGAGTTAAATTGATTATCCCTAATCATACAATCCAAATCAACAGTTCATGAAATCCCCTTTTGAGAACCCTAAACTCAATGAGGGATAGAACAATAACAAGAGATTTCAAAGGAAAATATGATGAGATTGTTATTGAAATAAGATAATAGTTCAGAAATCTTCTCCAAAATGAAGTACGGTATCGATTCATCTCCCTCAACAATGAAATCCCTCAAAAGTTGCTTAGAATATCAAAAACATCATAATGAAAACTTAATCACAAGTCTAGAGTATTTTAACAAATATTTTGGTCTGAAAACGGGACCTCTTCAGTTCAGATCTTATTTCAAAAACAAGAAATCGCGACACGTCTTGGATTGATCGATCCGTATATCATGGATAGGTCGATCTAGTCCACTCTATCCAGATAATCATCACTGAAGTTCAGCTTCTCAGCAGCAATCATCCACAGTGTACTTTAAGCTCTAATTACTTCGCATCACGTTCTTTTATGTGATTTTAACCTGTAACTTGTGTAAACTGTAAAGAAGAACAAAGACTCTGAAAAGACCGAAATACTTCAGAAAACACAATTTCTCGACTAAAAAATCCGAATAAAAACATGTAAAATCATAATACATCAAAAGGATAAGATGTTTCTTTCTCTTCACAAGAGAACTTTAAAGGATCGTCATAAGAGGAAAAAGAAATTATTTGGAATGATAAAGTATGGATGGAAGAACACCAAGGAAAAAGGGAACATTACCTACAATTGTCTGTATATGATGTTGTTATTAAAGGTTATAGAAGAGGCTAACTCCTCTCTTCATCGTACACTTACTAAACAAAAGCTTGAAGACTGTACGTGTCTTTTTCTTTTTCAAAGATGAATGCAAACACAAGAAAATGAAGGAGAAGAGAGATGTAAGTTATCAAGTTATGATGCTAACTCTAAAGAAAGAAGAAGCCACTTGAAATAACTAAAAAGAAGTATGTGTAGAAGGAGAATACCAAAGTTTGGATGAATGATAACTACCCTTGGCTCTATATGATGTGGTTGCTATGATTTATTTGAGGAAAGATGAAAAAGAGAACCAAAGAATATATAGGGTTTCAAAAAAGATAAGGACAAAAATATATGCAATGGAGATGGAAGCGAGTGAGACCATGTGCAACGCGGGTTTCTAAACCCGTCTTTTAGTCATTTTTAATTAAAAAAAATAAGAAATTGTAAGAGTCGATCCTTTCGTAAGGATCGACTCTTAATTGAGTCTCTTCCTTTTTTTTTCTTTTTTTCTGTGGTCAGAAAAATTTCTTTTTCGGTTCGGTTTTTGCGGTTTTCTTTTTGTTTTTCGATTTTTGGATCCGTTTCGGATCCGCTTATGATTTTTCGAGTTTTGGATCCGTTTCGGATCCATTTAAAATATCCCGATCTAAACCGATCCAAAAATTCATCGGATCCGAAACGGATCCTAGAAAGATCCGAAGACCCGAGATCCGAATAATTCGAACCGAAATCGATCCGGAAATCCGAATGCTCAGACCTATTTTGAAGTTTGATTAATTACAAAAAAAAAATTTTTTTAAATTAAGAATCTCATTTGGGGTTCCTGCAATAATAGCAAAAAAATGCTTAGAACCTTTTAGAGGTTCTTAGCATTTTTTATTAATTTAAAATTAGCTAATAACTCCTAAGGTGTTCTTTTAGCATCGTTTATGCCCTTAAGGGTTCTTAGCTAATTTTAAATTAATAAAAAAATGCTAAGAATCCCTAATGGGTCTAAGCATTTTTTTGTTATTATTGCAAGAACCCCATTTGGGGTTCTTAAAATTTTTTTATTTTTTTTGAAATTAACCAAACTTCAAAATAGGCCTTGACAATCGGATCTCCGGATCGGTTCCGGTTCAGATTATTCGGATTTCGGATCTTCAGATCTTTCTATTTAGGATCCGTTTCGGATCCGATGAATTTTTGGATCGGTTCGGATCGGGGTATTTTAAACGGATCCGGAACGGATCCGAAACCCGAAAAATCATAAACGGATCTGAAACGGATCCAAAACCGAAAACAAAAAAAAAACCGAAAAAACTGAACGGAAACCGATCCGAAAATAAAGTAGTTATGACCTAAAAAAACAAAAAGAAAAACAAAAAGTCTGAAAAGACGCTGGAAGAGGCGCTCTTCCATAAGAGATTTAACAACCGGGTTCTTAGCATTTTGTTTTTTTTTTTTTTTATAATTATAAATTGGCCAAGAGCCCCACTAACAACCTTAAATGCACATGGTCTTAAGAAACTAGTTAAGCTTGAAAATGATACAACAAATAATCGGTCAAGAGTAGGGAATAGAAAAATTTTCAAAATATAAAGAGAAAGAAGCTGACTGGTCAAAGCATTTAAAAAGGTTGTCACCGGTACCATTAGAACTAAAGATTGCATTGTTGTCAAAAACGAGATTCAATGGCCAATGCAAGGTAATAGAAAACAATTTAATCTTGTTGTGAAAGCTTTTGATATGAGCCATAATGATAACTCGAAGATCGTTATTGTTGTTAACATGATGGGGAATAATTATTCTTTGAACATGGCTTCTGAAATGGAAGCCATGTTATTCTATTATTTATCACTAATACAAAGGGGTGGTATGATGAATTCCTGATAATATTTAAAATTAGATTGGTTGTTTTTCATTGAGTAAAAGATCTAGGGTTGACTCAGATAGGTCTCAATGATGATTATCTAATCAATTTTACTGAAATTGATGAAACAACCTATGGTTTGGTGAAGAATGATTGCACTAAAGATGGCATCCTTGGGATATAAAGTTATTGTTCCTAGTTGAGAATGTCATGCCCAAACAGATTGTGCATAATTCAATGTCTTCTAAGGCAAGAGAGAACAAAGGTGAAGCTAGAGTAAAGGAAAGAGTCTTCAAGGATAATAAACAGTTCAATGAAGCTTTACTTCAATATCTCCTTGTTAAACCTTGTGCAAGTGCATTAGGTTTGACCAGTTGACTCGGTTTGACAATACCTCAAAGTTGACTTTTGACTTTGACTCGGATCATTAACTTTTCTGTTTACTTTGACCATATGATCGGTTCGGTCTGATTTGACCCATGGGACATGCTTTTCCTTTCTAAGACAATTTTCTCGTTTCTGAGGCTATTCCGACTAATTCATCGTCATGATTTCATATTCTCAGCCTAATTGAACATATGGGATTCAGAAGCCTTACATTCTTTTGCATTGCTAGAATGAGGAGTTACCATGTAAATCTCTCGCTTTCTTTAGCTTAGCTCGCTTCCTTCGTTAGATTAACACAAAAAAGACTTTTTGTTGATTGAGTCTACGTGGAGTCTTGTTCGCTTTCTTGTATATTCAGAACAAGGATAGTAAATGATTTCTAAAATATTTGATTTGCATGATGATTTCTAGTGATGTGTATATTTGTATAGTAGTATATGTGGGAAGGTAGGCTTAGCAAGGACAGATGGTAGATTTCATGTACACTGGAGTCTTACCTAAGGCTTAGCGAGTACATACAGTGAATCTATGTATGCATGAGTGTTTGTGCTGAGATGTGTATGAAGTATGCTCAAACAAGGGAAGAGGTGGAATTCCTATTCATTGGAGTCTGGCCTAGGACTTAGCAGGTATAGACGGTGGATCCGATTAATATGGAGCCTTTTTGTGCAGAGGTGTGTATGAGGCATGCTCAATGAGACAGATGGTGGAATTCCTATATGTTACGGTTTAACAGGTACAGACGCTGGATCTCCTTATTCTAAAGCCTTTGCGTGTGAGGGTGTAGGAAACAAGCCAATTTAATGTACCGTAGACTTGAGATTGGATAAGCGACTAATGAGAGGTGGGTATAGGCAGTTACTCCATAGAAGCGCAGAGGGTGCCAACAATCATTTAAGTTTTCTAGGACCAATTGCTTGCTATGCTTAGGCGCATTAGGTGTCATGTTTGTTGCATGTCCTAGGACTAGTCTCTCGTGGTAGATTTACTGAGTCGGTTCTGTGAACTTGCGTGTTCTAACAATTCATCCCTTACTGAGTGATTCTCATATTGCTCACGCCTCATTTTTTTCCTTCTTCTTTCCGATGAGATTAACGCGTAACCGGATGAGCTAGGTGGTTATGGTGTTGTTTTGGGGGTTTTGTTTTATTTATGACTCATTATTAATTTTATTAGTTTAGTCTACTTTCATACTCGATTGGTTTCAGTTATTTAGATTATTGGTTATTGTGAACACGATTAGTATTAATAAAGTGGACTTATTGATTTGTCGAGCTAATTGAGTTGTAAGTTCGGATTAGTAGCACGTCGCTCTCTAGAAAGGATAAGACGAATGCAATAGTTTTGTAAACAATTTCTCATCAATGTCCGAGAGATTTTGTTTCTTTGATCAATTTTTATATGTTTCTATTTGTTGCACGTAACATATCAAGCTAAACAATTTTTTCTGTTGGCTAAATGTATATAAATTCCTTCTTTTGGAATATATGTGTTTTAAATGATCCAGAAAACATAGACTTTTTTCCTATTGGTTATCTACCGTGAAACCCCTTTTTGGAGTTTTCTTAGAAACTCGCAATTAAGAACGAAACCTTAAAAAAGTTATGAATTGAACCTGCCATGGGTGGAACTTTATCTCTAACCATCAAAGTGACGTTGATGGTAGAATCATCTTCATGTGGCAACTCCCTGCAGGTTTATCAATCATCTACCAATCAAAGTAACTTCTCACCTGTGAAATAAGAATCACATGAGGTCATAGATCCTTCTATACTGGTTTGTATGCATCCAATATCAGAGAAGAGAGGATTGGCCTCTGCTATGAATTATTTCACCACCAACAAACACACTCTTGGGACCAGGCTCCTTGGATTCTCGGAGGAGACTTCAACCAACATCCCACTTCTCAACATTCAAGCCCTGAAATCAACCACTTGACTTCTCCTATGTTGGAGCTAAGTAACTCTCTCATGCAGCTTGAACTGTTTGGCTTAAGGTTTCAAGGCCCCTTTTTCAATTGAACAAAAAAATCAGCCCCTTGCTCCCATTGCAAAAAAGCTTGACAGGGTGCTTGCCAATAATCATTCGATCTCCTCTTACAAAAACTCCTCAGCCATCTTCCATGCCCCATAATTAGATTTCTAACCACACACCTTGCATCCTGAACCTGGACTCTTCTTTACCCTCAGCAGGGCCAAAACCTTTTAAATTCTTTAACTATTTGACAAGCCACCCCCACTCTTCCTAGAATCAGTATCAACAACTTGGAGTCAAACTAGGAATCAGGAACATCAAGAACCTGGAGTGGCATCTTTTCAATCTCTGAGTGCAAAAAATAAACAGATAAAAGAAAAATGAGAGCACTAAACAAGAGCAACTTCTAAAACATCCAAAAGAGAGTTAGAGAGACATATGATTTGTTATCTTTTTTGCAGGTTCAAGCCCTAAACAACCCCTCTACTTCTACTTTTCTAGGAGGAAAAAAACTATTCCAGAAAAGCTCAGTAGCTCAAGGAAAATTGAGGAGACTTACTTTAGATAGAAATCTCGTATCCAATGGCGAAAGGAGAGGGACCAAAACACCTCCTTCTTCCATAGGATGGTCAAGACTAGGCACAAATACAATGCCATCAGATGCTTCACAAACTCAATAGGCATGCAGATTGATGACCCTGCATAAGTAAGTTAACTTGCTGCCTCCTATTTTCACTCTCTCTAAGGCCCTTCAGTCATGTTGCCAATATCATGCCCTCTTCCTTAGATAAAAAGCCTCTTAACTATTAGTTCCAGTCACAGAGCCTAGTAGAGAATGGTCTCGATTCCAAGTGCATAAGAAATTACAAAGTCCTTATTCAAGCTTAAGCCAAACAAGTCTCCAAGCCCTGATGGCCTAACTTCTGCTTTCTACAAAGCTACTTGAAGCATACTGGGGATAGATATTATATATTGTATTTCAAACTTCTTCAAAAGAGCTTTCCTTCCTCAAGCTACAAATGTCACCATTTTGACTCTTGTGCCTAAGAAAGTTGGTTCTTCTACCATAACAGAGCTCAAGCTTATCTCCTCTTGTAACATGATTTACAAAACCATTTTAAATCTGTTAGTTGCAAGATTGAAGCCTATTCTTCTAGATTACATTCTTCAAAACCTATAAGCATTTATAAAAGAAAGATTACTCATAGAGAATACCCTACTCGTAGCAGAACTTGTTCAAGGTTATCATAAAGACAAAGAAGTCAAAAGGATCACTTTAAAGATGGACATAGAAAAAGCGTTTGATGCCTTACGATGGGAATTTATCATGTCCTACCTTAGAGGAATTGATGTTCCTAAATTGTTCATATGTTGGATCTTTGCATGTGTGTGTACTCTATCTTATTTTGTGGCCTACAATGGTAACATTCATGGTTATTTCAAAAGAAAAACAGGAGCTGGACAAGGTGACCCAATCTCACCCTACCTATTTGTGACAACTAGGAATACTCTATCAAAGCTACTTGACAAAGGTGTTCAAGAAGGGGCTTTTAACTATTACTCTAAATGCGCAGAAATAAAGCTTACCCATCTATGCTTTGTAGATGACCTACATATATTTGTTGAAGGTTCCCTATCGGTTTTTCAAGTTGTTCTCTCAATCTTGAAAAGTTTTGAGGAATTATCTAGCCTTGCTATCATTATCCCCAAGATAGATTATTTTCCTCTGGATTATCGCACGGTTGTCTCCTTGTTAGATATATAGGATTACCCTATGTACCAAAAATTTAAGCCTTATAGATTGTGCCCCTCTTAAACAGTCTATAAAGAGAAGGTTTCATGCTTGGGCAACAAAACTCTATCATTCTCAACAAGACTTCAACTAATTAATTTACTAATTGCAGGCCTTACAAATTTTAGAAGTGCATCATTTATATTGTTTAAAAAGTATATTAAACCTATTGAGTCCCTATCTTTTTGGGGCTTTCTTTTGGAAATGAACTACAAAAGCAACTCACACTGCTAGAGTAGCATGAGAAACTATTACACTTACAAAGTAAGAGGGTGGTATGGGCATTAGGAACTTTTCTTCGTCGAACAAGGCATCTGCAATAAAACTCATAGGGATGATCTTCTTCAAGAGTGGATCAATCTAGGTTGCCTGGATCAGAAAGGAGATTATGAGCTAGAATTTGCACAACTACTAGGAGATAAGCACCACTATCCAAAACAGAGCTTTCAGTTTCAGGAGTGAAAGACTATCTCTGTCATCAGAACTATTGCATACATGGTTTGGCGACGAGCTCCCTATCTCTTAACCTAGATTTATCTCTGCCTCTCTCATATTGATCACAGTTTACTCAAGACGGGTAAGTAAATTCATTCTAACCAACTTTCTAATCCGATTTTAGTTCTTGGTTCGCGTATCGGTTAACTGTAACTATCTAGTTACTAATATGGGTCTTTATTTTGCTTTTGGGATTTGCAACTAAATCTTTATTGGATCCTTGTAAAACGTTTTCTTCCTTTATGCCTTTTTTAACTTCAAACACTTTTATTAATAATTTTTTAACTTCAAACACTTTTATTAATAATCACCATTTCTGTCATGTGGTACATATGGAATGCGAAAGAAAGGACAACAATAAAATAACCAATTTGTTGTTTCTTGCAAAGCTTGTTTAGCCAATTTATCAGCACATGAGTTGGCTCCTCTTGGACCAAAGTTGAAGCTCATTAAGTCAAAGGAAGTATGCCAATTATGGACCGTCGTGGCATCGTGCATTAGCACTAAACTCGTACGTTCCCCATTAGCCATCTGATTAATCATAATATTTTCACCACTAAAGTCTACACGTTGATGTTCTAAACCCCATGCAGCATGTATAGACCATAAAAGAGCTGTAAACTCTGCTTCTTTCACCGCAAATCGGCCTTGGTACTTACCCATGCAATAATGAAGTACATTACCCATTGAATCTCGAATTATCAAACCTAATGTTGAATCACCTTGCCCTTAAAGATGTGATGCATCATAGTTACATTGGACACATCCTTGTACCCGCGACATCTAAGGTGCTTCCCTTTTGCCACCTTCGGAGCTTTAGCGATTACCAATACCATCCTCATTAAGCTGCAACGAAAGCAATTCATGGACATCATTTTTTGCTTGCTTATTGAACAACAGTTCGTTACAAGCTTTCCAAAGTCTCCAAAGCAAATGAAATGGTAAAATACAACCTTCATCATCAATCCGCGTGTGTTGATGTTCAAGGATAAATGATTGTAGCATTGTGTCATCTACAATATTGAGTTGCACACCTGATAACCGCCAAACCGATTATGCATACCAGCATGTGAAAAAGAGATGGTATGTAGATTCTTCGATAGTACTGAAACGAACACAAAAGGGATCAATGTTAGTAATATGAGGTCATCGTAGATTCTCAGCCTTTGTAAGTGTCTGGGAACATGTTCGCCATAGAAAATTTTTATGTTTAGGTGGAATATCTAATCTCCATATTACTTGTGCTATCTACGGATCCGATGAGAGCGGAGCATAAGCATCATTCATGTTGTCACCATCTGATTTCTTTAGCTTAGGACTTGACAGTATATTGCTCATCCTTTGTGTAGCTCTATATATATGTGTCAGGAGTTGGTGACCATGGCGAATATATCTTCCATATAAGATGGTGATGAATTGGATCAATGTACTGTGTTAGAGCCTCCTCATCCCACTGATGGGATTCAGAGTTAATCAATTTACTAACCGGAGTATACGAGTCAATTGAAAGGAGTAGTGTAGTTGGTCGCACCGGTTGTGTAGGAAGCCAATTCTTAGCCCCTCCCCCCCCCCCCCCCCCCCCCCCCCCCCNGCTCCTTTCTGCAGAATTTTTTACCACAAAAGCAGAGACCTCCATACAAAAGAGGCTCCATTCCGAGGTGTTGCGTTAATGAGCTCACCAGTTTTAAAATAAAGTTGCTTGAACACAAGACTATTTCGTCATTGCAGAATTTTCCAAGCATAATTCATCAACAGAGATTCGTTAAAGTCATGTAGGTTGTGGAATCCTAAGCCGCCATATTTCTTCGATGAGAAAGTTTAGGCCATGAGACCTAAGCAAATCTTCCTCTTCTCAGAAGTTGATCCCCACCAATATCGAATCAACAATCTATTTAAGTCATCACAAATCTCAATTGGAAGCTGAAAGCAGTTGATCGAGTATATAGGCATGGTCAAGGCAACACGCTTGATTAAATCTCCTTTCCCGTAAGAGGTAAGAACTTCCAATCATTAATCCTATGTTCAACTTTATTCTTAATGTACTTGAACATCTCTATTTTTCGCCACCCGAATTGTTCAGGGAGACCGAGATACTCTCTTCCTCCACTAATGTTCGGTATGTTAAGGATTTGCTGTAAAGTTTTCCTTGTGTATGCGTACACCTTTTCGCCAAAGGTTAAGGTTGACTTCCTTGAACTTATTAATTGACAAGAAGTCTGAGCATACTGGTGAAAGATAGTGGCGATTGTTTGGCTACTCTGAACGTCAGCTTTAGCAAAATACAATGAATCATCATCACACATAAGATGCGTGAGCTTCGGACCTCCTCTGATCAATTTGATTCCTTGTAATCGATCCTCAGATGATGCCTTGTGTAGTAAACAACTTAAAACATCAAAACATAAGATGAATAGATATGGTGACAACGGGTCACCTTGAAGAAGTCCACATAGTGGTTGAAACCGATCATATGGACTGTCATTTATGAGAACTGGGAACGTGACACCCCAGACACATGTCATGATCCACACAATCCACTGTTCGGAAAATACTTTTTTCACATATCATTTTCAATGAAACTCTTTTCAAGCTAGTTATATGCTTTACTAATATCAGTTTTTACGGCCATATAATTAGTACCAAAAGGTTGGCGAGACTTTAGATTATGAACACCTCATGAGCCAAAATAACATTATTGGTAATGAACCGTCCCGAGAAAAAAACTACTTGATTGTCATGAATGATAGATGGCAGCACATGTTTGAGGCGATTCACAAGTGTTTTATAGATAACTTTGTAGATAACCGTACATAGACTAATCTGCCGGAAGTCCTTCATGTTAGTTGGATTGTTGAGTTTGGGTATGAGACATATGTTTGAGTGGTTTAACTCATGGTCAAATGTACCATTGTACAAAAAGCACGCACCTTGGTGACTATTTCTGGCCCGAGTATCTCCCAAAAGTTCTTGTAAAATGCCAAATGAATTTCTACCTCGGTGATCTCCTTTGTAATGTCAGCATTCATTTGAGTTGTAACCACTAAGCCCACCCTGTCCAATATATGTGTCATAGGATTAGTAAGAGAAGTCATGAATAAGTTTTTGAAACAATGCTTTGCCTCCATAGTAATATCGACGTTGCCTCGGATAAGTTGACCAGGATCGTTATGAAGAGAAGTGATGCGGTTTTTGGCCAATCTTTTCCTCATGGTGGAATGGAAAAACCGCGTATTACGATCCATGCATCTCAACCATTGGACTCAACTCTTTTGATGCCAAAAGATCTCATATGCTCTATCTGTGGCCAATGTTTTAAGTTCTTTAACCTGTTGCAGAGGAATGTGTGGTTGTCTCATCACTGCATCAATCTGAGCTCGCAACTCATCAATGATTTTCTTAGAATTCATTTGCTTAGTGCATTTCCAATATGAAATCCTTGTACGACATGTCCATACCCGAATCGATAAAACGACCTGGATGATGGGTTTTCCAGCCAGCTTCAACAATATCTTTGAACTTCAGTTCTTGACAAAGTCGAGAATCAAACCTAAATTTTCTCTGTCCTGTCTTAGCTTTTTCTTTCATTTTAATGACCACCGGGCGATGATCAGATTATACAAGATCCAGGAATTCTATTTCAGACATTAGAAATAAAACATTCCACTCTGTGTTTGCCATAACACGGTCCAAGCAGGTTTCTATCGTCAAATCCCGTCATTTACCAACCCATGAGAATCGATTTTCTACAAACCCCATATCAGATAAGCCACATACTTGATCCATATTCTGAAAATCAACTAAGCTTCATTGCTCTCCATCTCTGCCTACTTTTTCTCATAGGGACTTTAAACTTCATTAAAATCACCACATAAGAACCATAGGCCTTGTCGGTCTATAGAGATCCGTTGTATTTGTTCCTATAATATATGTCGCCATTTCCGGTTTGGATTTCCATATATAAAGGATAAATAAAAGGAAACAACATCTTTATTAAGATTATAATCCATCATACGTGTATACATCAAAATAAACGAAACAGAAACAGAGGAATTCCAAAGCAAAGCAATACAACCCCCACCCCTTATAGCCGAAATACATCTAAGATAATCATAACCAACTTGTGCTACCACATCCATGACCACATCATCCTTATTATTTGTCTTGATCAGAAAGAGTATGTCCGGAGAGAAACGTTTCTTTAACTCTATGAGCCATTAAACCACCGCAGACCCTTTCACATCTCGATAGTTCCAAAATATTATATTCATCCTTGTTGTGGTGGTTTCTAGCCCACCATATTGTCACTGTCAGTTCCCGGAGGAAAGTTGTCCCCATCATCTGCACTACGAGAAGTGCTAGCACCAGCAAAAAAATTAGTCCAATTACGTACCTCTTTTTGCCTCGGCATGTGTGCGCTTATGCTTCGACACACTCTCCAAATAGTCCTCTGCCAAGATCACATGCTTCATGTCCCAAAAACCAGAAGGCATTGAATCAACAAGTTCAGGAAACTTCCTCTTCTTTGACGAATTATTATGTTCTGCTTCTTGCTTATCCGCTGGCCTTGTTGGGTCGAGACAAGGAACATCATCTTGTTTCAGTGGTCGTCCATTATTATCGCCCTCATCATCAATATCATCACTCGGCGGCAAAGGGGGTCCTTGGTGAGAGATACACTCCAATTGATCATGGTTGAGCATGCCACAAGTACCACAAAAGTTGTGTTGCGCAACTTCTCATAGTGGAATTGCATAGTGGCAGTTTCATCACCAAATTAGAAAGGCCTACAGAATCACAATGGCTCCTCAACGTTCGAGCACAGCCTTACATGAAAAAAGTTGGCCAGATTTACGCCTTCACCATCAAAGCCAATTTCCATATAGTCTTCCAGTTACACGCCAATGTGAACGACCATAGCCAGTGTGAGGAATTGCAGGAGAATGCCACGGATCTAGACCCAAAAGGAGATGTATTTCATATCAACATCCGAGAGAATTGAGGTCCACCTTTCCATGACATACATCCAATCGTTGAATGACCAGGGACCTCGCCACATAACAGAAAGCATCATCTCCTCCAACTGGAAGATGAATTGAATCTTGTGGCCTCCCAAAATCCTTCTCACCACTTCACTGTTGACGCCCCACAGTCTTGGTAGCGTATTAATCATTGCTCGAAGTGGTTGCTTCCTTGGGTTCACTGCCTTGACGATGAGACTGAATTAATTTTGGTTTGTCGCTGTTCCACCAAACGATTCGGAATCGTCACCACCGAATCAGTGATACCCAAGTTGATGTTTTGCATCTGAAATCGTAATCGGTCATACATGATTAAGAACATCCAAGGAGAATTTCCTTCAAATTTATCACAATGGATCTACACAACAACATAGAGCTTAAATAGATCTAGGATTTTGGCGGTTGGAAAAGAGATAACCGTCACACCAACGGTTGAAGGAAAGGTAACCGCTGGTCCGAAATCTACGTCCGAAGTAACCGTCGATGAACGGTAAATTAATATTTCTGAACAGATTACACTGTTGGCAAAAGGAAAAAAGTAATTGCCAAAATAATCGGACTTTTTTATGTGTCATTTCTGATCATCGAGATGTAGATAAGTTTTCATATATCTTAAAAAAAAATTGGGATTTTTTTGTCATCGAAAGAAATTGGGTTGTATCTTGTATCTTATATATTTTTGCCCAACCCTGGTTGTGAAAGTTGTTAAATATGTCATAATTAATAATCCTTAAATTATGATTAAAAATGACATTGTTAAATAACTATACAGGAATTATTATCTCGCTATTGGCATCATTTTATTTTATCAGATCTGGCATCCTACTATATACAATGTTTTGTAAGTTTTTTACGGACCTTGGACATGTCTAAGACTAGTTATATAGCCTATCATACTCGAGACACACATATGCGATATCAAAGAAGCAAAACAAACATCGAAATTAATCTCTAAAATCAATGTCTTAACTTATAGTTTAAGGCAGAGCATTTAGTCTGCAAAAAGTTTGATCAGATTGATAATTATAAAGAATTTAAGTTATTAATGTTGGATTAAGTTCGGAAACTTGGGTCTGATTCTAAACTTAATTTTGATTAAGATGTTATGAAGATTTAAAGGAGATACAAATATACATATATACACATCACATGAAGTGGTTGGTTCCTATACTAGACATCCTTTTGGTAGTCAGGTTCGCAGAATTCTCCTCCAAGATCATCGCATGCCTCTGTGCGAAAAACTCTGTTTCCAACTCCAAACACACACACAATCAGATATAAAAAAAATCAAACTGAGGTAAAGAGAGGAGAAGGGTTTCAAAATTTTACGTCTTAGGATTGTTATACTCGAGGTACTCTCTGTCGAAAGGCTCTGAAACTATGGGTCGTGAAACAGGCTTTGTGTCTAGCTTGACTTCAGGGTAAATGTCAGCAGAACAGGCGTATCCACTGATTGTTTCACATGCTTCAGCTGGGAAAACACTTAAGTACAGAGATACTATTGAGTTACTCAATGAAAGAGAAGAGAAGAAAGGGAAATTGAAAGGGACATACGAAAGAAGAGAGTCATAGTCTACGGTTAGAGGATCAGAGGTTGACTGAGAAGATGCCTTATTTGGTCTGAGAAATGGAAGTCTTGAAGCTTTTCTATTGGTTATGGAACCAGGAAGAAGAAGAGTGAGCTTTGGAGAAGAAAGTGGTGGTGAGAGAGGAAGATGAATGGTTGGTTTGATGAATAGTGCTCCCTGCATCATTTTTTGTAAAAAGAAAACAAAAATTATGTTGATCTGTTGGAAGAATATTGTTTTAGTGACTTGGATACTTGGTTATGTTTTGGAAAAGTTTATGCTATATTTATAGCCAAGAATAAGGTGAAAATATGAGTGAAATAATTACTATCAAACAAAAGAAAGTGAACTTGTTTCTTATATTAATAAATTTTGTATTTTATCGTCTCAATAATTCATAATCCAACGGACTAAAATCACTAATCGGGAAAAGATGTTAAAATGTTGAACAAACAGAAGAGATATTTTTCCGAAGGATAAGGTCAGGCTTGTTGTAAAGCGTGAGGATGAAAATTACGGAGATATTATCATCTGCTCTTGGATGATATTTTCTCCCTTATCTTTGGAACCTTCTGTGTTTTCAAGTTTCCTGAGTCAGCAGAATCATAATTGAGTTTCATTACATTTACCTGAATGGTGTTGAGAGACTCTTTCATCATCAATCACATAAAAGAAACAAAGCCAAAGTTAGTTTACTTGCTTCACCACGTTCCCTAGTTATTTCTTAAAACAAAATATTTGTGTCTAAGCACTTGAAAGTTTTTCAGTAGGCATACGCCGGCTATTCACACACAACTCAATTTAAATAGTTGCTTAAACTAGTTTAAATAAAATGATGTAGGTCCGTTTTAGTTTTAAAGTTTTAGATCCACATTTTAAGTTTATTATTATCCCAAAATATTAGATTTAGCCAATTAAACTCACTTTTTTTAGTTTTACACATAATTATTTTAATTTCGTACATGTCGTGACAACATAATCTTTTTCTTGGAACTAATGGAAAAACTTTTCAACCGTGAATCCATGCTTGTGCATCAACTGCTACAAACATGACAAATGCAAAATATGTACCTACGCAAATGTGTGCCTCTACATCATCAATGATGGTATGGTCCTTGAAAATGGGTATGAGTATAGTGCAGTTGGAGGCACTCTTCGGTACAATTTTTCTTACACGACCACACATTGTCTTTAAACTCCACAAGTTACAATTCATGCACAAACCAACCATGGTCATCTTAAACTATTTGTATGATTTGTTCAAAAAATTATTAAACAGCATATTTGATAAAGTAAATTATTTTTTAAAACTTAAAGACATATTTCTCTATGTTTGAATTTTTTATAAAATATGGGCCCTTAATTTATATGTATATTTTTTTAAAAATTTAAGTTTAGTTTCTAATTTAAACACCTAATCTGGATTTTTTTTAATCGGGATCCTATTTAGTTGCTCCACTTACTAGTGCTAGAAAACGACTAAGAATCCAACTACAATCCAATGGGTAGCAATTAAAAGGGGTTTATGATACCTTGCAGATCGACTGCTGAAGCATCTCTTTCTTACGCCACAAATATCTCTATTTACATGCATTTTCGGATGCGGGCTAGATAGAAAAAGAAGCTAATTACACCTCCACATATATTTTTGTTGTATTTATCTGGTAACATCTTATCTCATAGTCAGCAAAAAACAAATAAGCGTGCTCGATCTTTAACCGAAGCAAAGTATAGAGATGTCGCCAATGTTGCATCCAAAGTTTAGTGGGTTCAACCACTAATCAAGAACTCAGTATTAGATCTTTGTCAATCATTGGTTGTCTACTATGACATTAATAGAGTTACCTGCCTCTATGCCAATCTAGTTTTTCACTTTAAAGCATATTGCACTTGATTGCCATTTCATATGTGGTCAAGCTCAGCTTTGATCACTATATGCTATTCATGTCCCTTCAAAGGATCAATTAGCTGACATTCTAATCAAATCTTTGCCTCGCACTCGGTTCATTTTCTTATCCAATATTTGACTCATTACACGTGCTCCATTGATGTTAGGATAACTACTTATCCACTTAGATCATTCTTGAAGCTTCTTTTATATATTTGATAAGCTTCACGCATATACGTTAAAATCCTTGTATTTATCCGATTGTGTGTATACATGATGTTGTACATCTTTATACTATGAATACAACAATGCATTAAACTCTATAGTAGAAGAAGGCATTTGGGAAAGTTGGAAGTATAATGAAAGGGAAAACTTGAGTTTTCATTGGGCTTTTGAAAGTATGGCTAGGCATATGATTGCCATTGTGATATTTGCCATTGAACCTTCGGATATGATTGTTGCTGTTAATAAGCCAATAATTTGGCCTTTGTTCTGGCATCTTTCCTTTGACATTAAGAGTATTTTAGAACAGCTTTGGACTGAAAATTTGAATCAGAAAAGAGAACATCAAATAAAAGAGCTCGACTCATTGCCCAAAGTAGTTACCAAATGCAACATGTGTCAATTGTATATAATTTAGAAAATCTCAATTAAGAAGAAAATAGCGGTGCACTTGTTCGAAAATGTTGTCAATTCAAACTTCAAATTTAGAAAATGTGATCATATATTCAAAATTCAAACCAAAAACTTGTAATAGTCTAACCGTATTGAAATTTTTTTTCGAGTCATCAAATCGAATGCCAAAATCTAAATTAACCTAATCAAATTAATCAAAATTTATTAGAAACAAACATTGTGAATTAGATATATAAAAATATATGAAAACACTAGTATTGACTAAAATTAGGGATTGGAATGTTTAAGCAATCGTTTTACAAGTGTCTAGAAAGCTTGATACATGTCTACGAATATCTTCAAATATTTTGAAAAATAAGATGCAGTAATCATTCTAGGATTGAACAAGCGGTTGAAATAATTGGGGGTGGATTGTCGGACACCATGATGAGACGGTAACTCACGGATACTATACCATAAATTTTTTGAAACAAATTCTTTACCTAGTTCGAAGGTAGTTCAAAGTAAACCAAGTGAGATAAGAATTTAATAACTTAAAACTTGATTGAAAAATGTCTACAAAGATATCTTTATATAGAGCCAACTTATCCTAGAAAATTGTAGAAGAAAAAAATAAGCTACGTAAATAAAGAAGAATGACTCTTTAACTCCACAAATGTCCCATCGTCTTCCAAAATTATGTAGTTTGTTGAAGTCATGTGAAAGTCTTCCGAAACTTGTTGTATATTTAATTTGAAGTCGGTGCAGCTGCCGAAGGTATATTTTGAAGTGTTGTTATGTCTTTTGCATTGCGTTTATTCCAGTTGGATCAAGAGAACTGTCTTTCGCTCATCTGTAGTCGGCAATACCGTTAAACGACCTTCTATAAGAATTCTCGTAATGAACAAATCCATGAGTTGCATAAACTTACGTGCACGTGATGTGTATAGATTTTAATGCATTTTCATTTCAATCTATCCTTATTTTAGTTGCATTTAAGGTGTACGTATTGCATTTTAGTGATAGAATTCATCTTGTCTCTAAGTTGCGTTTAGTTTAGGAATTTTTGCATTTGTAGATACAACCTTAGGATGAGAAATTTGAGAGCTCAGAGCAATGGATTCTTGGTGATTTAATGATGGAGAAACAAGAGGAATCAAGAGCCAAAATCATATGGTAAAGGTGGAAGCAAATGTGCAATCTTTAGACCAAAGAAGAAGTCGTAGACTACGAATGCAAGCCACTATCGATTAGGATTGTCAGTTTTCACCTTTATGTTTATGCTTGCTTCCTTTATTTAATTTTATTGCTTTCAATTAAGTTGCTTATTTCCTTGGCTTGCTTTCATTTAGAAGAATCTTAAGAAAACACAAAAACATCCCCAACCTTTCTTATTTGCTTAGATTAGACCTTAAACGTGCATTCCCAATGCATAAATCTATCTAGTTAGGTAAGTTGTTCTCTGTGCTTCAACCAAAAGTACAACTATAGCATATTCGTGCACTTGCGGATTGTGTGGTTGATAGGAAATGGACTTATAAATTTGAAAGCTTTGTTGTTAATTTGTTTCTGAAAACAATCGAGCAAAAAAATTTTTGCACCGTTGTCGAGGAGCACAGTTACTAGTTATTGATTTTTTTTTGTTTGAGACTACGCTTTAAATTTCAAGTATTTAAATATTCTCTTTGTCTCTATGTTTGCTGCTTTGTTTCGAGGTAATGAATCAACAACGTTAAGGCGATATGAATGAACAAGAAGAGTATCAAGAGACTATAGGAGAGTTTGACACTCCATTTACAAGCCAAACAAAGATGGTATAAGAGCTCCTTCACTCGATCTACCACATCATGAGATCAAGTCGAGCCTCATCAACATGATCCACAACGCTAAGTTCTTTGGTTTGAACATGGAAAACCCTACAGAGCATCTTGAGAATTTTGAGAGATTATGCAATACTGCTAAATCGTAAGGAATCATTGGAAATTATGTGAAGCTATCTATTTTCTCGTTTTTATTAGGAGATAAAGATTCATAATAGGAGAAGACTGTGGTTAGTTCTTGAATAACAACTTGGGATGAATGTAAGACGAGGTTCCTTGGAAAATTCTACTCGCATAAAAAGACTACAAACTTCAGGAATAACATTGCTAATTTTAAAGGGATAGGAGAAATAATTGGGGAAGCTTGGCAAAGGTACAACGGGCATGTGAGAAATTGCCCTCACCATGGTTTCACTCAAGGAAGTCTACTTAGGATCTTCCATAGATGAGTCCATCAATACTTTCGACTAGCCATGAACACGATTAGTTGAAAGCTTGGCTAAAAGTTAAGATGGAGAAGAAACTTTGGGTTCCAACTAAGAGTTGAAGAAAATCGTCTTGAAGAAATAAACGCTAAGGTTCATCTATTTGCAAACGTGGTATTTAACCTAAAGAAGAATGTGGAGATGAATGAAACTTTCTTCAACCAAAAAGAGGAGAATAGCTTTGTTCAAGAGAGCTACCATGGGTGTTACTCCCAAGGCTCGTCGCCTAGAACAAGTCTTTGGGAACAATCCCCAATGACTCCAACTATTCCAAAGACACCTAACAAATAAAGGGAGGATGAGATGCATTTCATGTTGAAAGAACTTTTGGTTGGAAAAGAAGAGATAAAGAAGGACATCAATGATAGATTCGAAGAAATCAACCATAAAACTGATGAGTACATGGAATTGACGGACAAGTATGATTATCTTGCCAAATATGTGATGGATATGGAATATCGAATAGCGGAGCAAGCTTCTAAGTTTGATTATCTAAAGAGAAATGTACTCGGAAAATGTGAGGTTAACCCAAAAGAGTTTTGTAATGTCGTGACTTTGAGAAGCGGAAGGCATCTACCTCCACGAATTCAAAAGAATGAGCCTAAAAATAATGAAGTGATAGTAGAGGAGATAGAGAATAATCCAATACCGCTTGAACAAGTAGAGCAAGATGAGATGGAAGAAGAACCTAAAGAAGAAGAGGCACCTAAAGAGATACCTAAAGAAATTATTAAGGTTAAAGAAGAAGGGAGCACAAGTAAGCCTCCTCCACGTGAAAGGAAGAACAAAGATAATAAGTCTACTGACACCAACATCCCAATTAATGAATTAAATCTACCCTTTCCAGGAAGGTTTAAGAAGCAAATCCGTGAAAGTAAGTAAAAAAAGATAAGGGGTCATATGGGAGGACTCGTGGTAACTATACCATTTATGGAGTGGTGTCAAGATAATCTCATAGTGAACAAGGTTTTGAAGGACATTGTCACAAAGAGAAAGAGGATCAATTCTATCATGGAAGTAGTCACTCATGAATGTAGTGCAATAATTAAAAATAAGCTTCCAACAAAGAGAAGTGATCCCGGTAGTTTCCCTCTGTCTTGTACTTTGAAGCATATGACCTTTGGGAAGTGTTTGGTTGATTTGGTAGTAAGGGTGAGCCTCATGCCTTTGACGGGTTCTAGGAAACTCGGCTACACAATTTTAAGGCAACAAGGATTCAATTGATATTGGCGGATAGGTCTATCCGGTATCCACATGGTGTCCTTGAAAATTTGCCATTAATGATTGGTAATTGTGAAGTCCCAACGGACTTTGTGTTCTTAGAGATGATTGAGAATTCTTTAAATCCTATAATCCTTGAAAGATCATTCCTATCTACCGCGGGAGCCATCATACATATGAGAAAAAGGAAGATCGATCTTCATCTTGGAGATTTGATACTCAATTTCAACATCATGGATGTTATGAAGAAACCTTGGTCTGCAACAAAGGATCGAAAGCCATCCTTTCAAATGAAGCCACGCTCAACCAATGGAGACGGATGACGTGCTAGCATTGGAGCTAGGAGTGGACTAACCAAGTCTAAAGGAAGATAAGGGCGAAGACAAGAAAGACTTGGATTGGAGTGAGCTTAAGGCACCTAAGGTGGAATTGAAATCACTTCCAAAAGGGCTAAGGTACACGTTTCTTGGTCCTAACTCTACTTATCTTGTGATCATTAATGATAAGCTAAAAGAAAATGAAACCAATTTGATATTGAATGAACTAAGGAAGTTTAGGAAAGTCATAGGTTATTCTTTAGATGATATAGGAGAATTCCCCAATCTTTATGCATACATATTATCCATATAGAAGATGAATCCAAAACCTCGGTAGAACCTCAAAGGAGACTCAATCCTAACTTAAAAGATGTTGTCCATAAGGAAATCTTGAAACTCCTTGAGACAAAAATCATATATCCGATTACGGATAACACCTGGGTTTATCCTGTGCACGGTATGCCTAAGAAGGGAGGAGTTATGGTCATTAAGAATGATAAAGATGAGTTGATTCGTACTAGGACAATAACTGGCCATAGAATGTGTGTCGATTATAAAAAGCTAAACGCTTTTACTAAGAAAGATCACTTCACATTACCATTTATTGACAAAATGTTAGAACGGTTAGCTAATCTTTCATATTATTGTTTCCTAGATGGCTACTCCGATTTCTTTCAAATATCTATACATCATAGGAATCAAGAAAAACCCACCTTTACATGTCCTTACGGTACATATAATTTTATAGAAGAATGTCCTTTGGTTTGTGCAATGCACCGACTACTTTTCAAAGGTGTATGATGTCTATATTTGATGGTTTAATTTAGGATTGTATGGAGGTTTTCATGGATGATTTCTCCGTCTGCAGAGACTCCTTTTGGTTTATGTCTTTTTAACTTGTGCAGGGTATTGAAGAAATGTGAAGAGACGAACCTAGTGCTCAAATGGGAAAAATGTCACTTCATGGTTCAAGATGGAATAGTCCTTGGACACAAGATCTCCAATAAAGGGATTGAAGTGGATAATGAAAAGATAGAGGTGATGATGCATTTGGAATCTCCAAAAACTGTTAAAGAGATCCGAAGTTTCTTAGGGCCTGCGGGCTTCTATAGGAGATTAATCAAAGACTTCTCTCAAATAACTAGACCTTTGACAAGACTATTATGTAAGGAAGTAGCTTTCAAATTTGATGAAGCGTGTACGAAAGCATTCAAGAGTATCAAAGAAGCCTTGATAACGGCTCCAATAGTCCAAACTCCTAATTGGGATTTGCCTTTTTGATCATGTGCGACGCTAGTGATTTTACGATTGGAGCGGTCTTGGGATAAAGAAAGAACAAGAAGCTTCAAATTATCTATTATGCAAGCAAGACTTTAGATGAAGCTCAAAAAATATATGCCACAACGGAGAAGGAACTCCTTGCCATAGTTTTTGCCTTCGAAAACTTTCGTTCATATATAGCTGGATCAAAGGTCATAGTGTACACGGATCATGCGACTTTAAGGCATTTACTAGCCAAAAAGGATGCAAAGCCAAGGTTACTGAGATGGATATTCCTTCTAAAAGAGTTTGAACTTGAGATCAAGGACAAGAAAGGGATTGAGAATGGTGTAGTAGATCACTTATCAAGAATGAAGATTAAAAATGGGTTGCCAATAAATGACTCACTCCCGGAAGAACAAATGAATTAGGTAGACACATTCTTCTTAATAGATGGAAATCTATACCGGTGGGATGATACTTATGTGAATATAGTTTCAATCACAATTCCTTGGTATGCTGACTTTGTTAACTACCTTGTGAGTGGAAAAGAACCGCCGGACATAGAAACCTATGGGAAGAGGAAGTTCTACCATGACCTTAAGTCATACTATTTCAATGATCCTTTACTATATAAGCAACTTAAGCCCCAACTTTATGGAAGATGTGTGCCGAAAAAGGAAGCTAAGGAAATCATATCCCAATGCCTTAGTGCAAACTATGGAGGGCATTTTGCCACTTTCAAGACGATCCAAAAGGCTCTACAATTGGGTTTTTGGTGACCTTCCATGTTTAAGGATGCACATTAAGTAGTCTCCAAGTGCAATGCATGTCAAAGGAGAGGAGGTATACCAAAAGGAGCGAGATGCCTCTAAATCCTATACTTGAAATTGAGATTTTTGATGTGTGGGAATATTCTTCATGGGACCCTTCCCTAAATCTAATGGGAATCTTTATATATTGGTTGCAGTTGATTATATCTCCAAATGGATAAAAGCTATAGCAAGTTCTACGAACGATGCTAAGTTAGTTGTCAAGCCCTTCAAGACAATAATTTTTCCACGGTTTGGAACTCCGAGAATAGTGATAAGCGATGGTGGAAGCCACTTCATCAACAAGGTTTTTGAGAAGCTCTTGAAGAAAAATGGAGTGAAAAACAAAATAGCAACACCATATCACCCACAAACTTCTGGACAAGTAGAAGTATCTAACCGACAAATCAAGGAGATACTAGGGAAGAAGGTTGGAGTGAATAGGAAAGGTTGGTCTATGATGTGTACATAATTTAACACATATTTACCATCATTTAGTATGTGTTTTAGTTGCATCTAGGTTATATATAATGCATTTAAGTGTTAGAATCCATATAGTTTATAAGTTGAGTCTAGTTTAAGATTTTCGTCTTTGCATTGCATTCTTTTGCATTTGTAGGGATGCGCCTTGGATGAGTGAATGAAAAACTTGGATCAATGGATTCTTGATGCTTAAATGGTGAAGAAACAAAGAGAATCAAGAGCCAAGTACAAGTGGAGAAGAGAACTATATTCAAATAATATGTCATTCTGACGGCAATTGAAAATGCAAGAAGAAGAGATTGTCAATGCATGTGGCTGTTGACCATGTTGGTCGATAGTGGCATGCATGTTATCGATAGCCACATGCGTCTAGAAAATTTTTCACTTTAGCGCAACTTTCTCTTCCCCCTTCCTTATAAATATCACCTCTTAGTCTCCAAGAACACATAAGCTACCTAAGCAATAATTTTTAGATTTCTTTCAAGTTATTTTGAGATTTGTAAACACTTTGTTCATGGATCTCTTTTATTTATTTATGCATCTTGTCTCACTTTAATTATTGTTCTTCATTTGTTCTTCCTTGTTCTTTCTCAAAATTTCTCTCTTTTTCCAAGATTCTTTCTTTCTTACAAAGTTGGGATTTTTCTTGGATCTTCTTGAGTTTCTTTGCATTTGATCATCTTATCGCATCTCTTCTCATCTCATTTCACATTCTTCTCGCTTCAAGCATGGATTCTCAAGAAGCTTGTGACACTTCTTTGATTTCCATGGGTCTTAGTGAGTAGAACACATTAGATCTTGAGATATGATAGTTTAAGGTTAGATATAGGATTGTAATGGGTATTATACTAAATCTTGGCATAGATTCCTACTTGATTTTTTTTAGATCTTCAAAATTTACATGCTTGCTTATTGATGCCTAGAAAGTGTTCGATGAAATGGTTGAGAGAACTAAATCTATGATTTTCACTTGGGCCCATGAGAGTGGATGTTACCTAGGTGTTAAATGGTTAAAGGGACCTGTAGATCACTATCACATACATGTTTAGATAGGCAATAAGCGAGAGTTGAGCCTTGTAATGTGTATAGGTGAATAGATCTTCACCACAAGAGTGGGTATATCGACAAAGGAGGGTTTCTTGGCATAAGAATAGCTTTGATCATCTAACAAAGTCTATAGAAACCCAATTGCATTCTTGGATTTAATTCTATACAATCTCCATGTCTCAAGATCGATTTCATCCTCTTGAATCTTGCATTGTTTGTCTTTGTTTTGTGAATTAGCTACTTGCTTTAATCTTGTGCTTGCTTGCTTGGTTCATTCGTTGCATTTATGTTAGTGTGTTTAGATTGTGTTTGCATCTAGATTAGTAGTTTAAGTATCAACCGTCACCTCTCTTCCTATTTGCTTAGCTCAGGAGATATTGTGTATCCCTAGTGCTTGAGTCTCTAGTTCTCGTGGGTTCGACCCTTAAGTACTACAACAGACATAGTTGTATTCTTTCGGTTTAATGAGGATTATTAGTTTATTAAGGTTTATAAATTTAAAACTTGAAGTTAATCACTAGCGAAATCTAGCCTCATCAAGTTTTTGGCGCCGTTGCCAGGGAACTAAGTAGATTCTCATTAGGATGTCAATTTTTCCTTAAACTAAGCTTTCTTATATTTTCTTTTATTTCGTTTGCTTAGTAACTTTCATTCAAGTGTTTGTTCGTTTTGCAAGGTACAACACAAGAAACAAAGAAGATGTCTTTCAACATGAATTCAATTTTGAACGCTATGTTAGAAGAACAATAAAGAGGGATAGCTTGGAGCCCCACAAGCTATCATGGAGCTTATAATACATCCACTTCACAAGAGTATTATCCTTATGGATAAGAATCTCAAAGATACAATCAAGAGTACTAGTCTCTCTAGTTCTCCCCTTTTTCCATAGAAGAAGAGAACCATAATTTTCTAAGGCAATTTATGGAAAATGAAGAAAGGGACGAGAGAGAAGATGTTTGGTGAGCTTAGTTTGAAGATAGATGTTTTGCACCAAGGTCTTGGTATGGATAATATTATAGCACACATGGTGTCAATCGAGACTAATCTTACACAAGGGATCAAAGTCAAAGGAAGAAGATGCATTCCTTTTTTATAAAAAAATGAGGAGCCAACTTCTGTAGCTAATGGAGAAGGTTTTGTAGAAGGAGCTCAAGACTTGGAAAACTTCCTTAAAGAATCCAAAGAGTCCCTGGAAGAACTTGTGTCACTCATTAGAAAGGCATCAATTGATAGTGGTGTCATAGAGTATGGAGAAGAAACCGAGACCATGGGTATAATGAGTAACTCACGTACAAGCATCAAGGAGAATGTTGGTAACTATTGGAAACCCATTGAAGCACCTTATGAAAATTTCTCACTTGTTGATTGTGAAGGAAATGCGGAAAACTCCATCAACATAAAAACGGTTTCAAGCAAAGAGGAAACAACACTAGAAGACATCTATTTTACAAAAGAGGAAGAAAAGATAATAGAAGAATTTGAGAAGCTCTTTGGATGTTCTAGTGATGAAGATTTGAATGCTAAGCTTGAAATGGATGAGGAAAAGAGATGGAGTATTTCATCCAAAGAAAAAAAAAGATGTGTGATCTATTGCCAAAGAGGAGATCAAAGGTGAAGTTCCTAAGGAGAAAGAGGATGTGAACTTTGAAGAACCTTCAAAAAGAGTTCAAGAAGAAGAGTCTCCTATGGTACAACCTTTTGTCAAGCATCTAAACACAATCTCCATGAAATAAGGAAGGAGACTAAATGATCCAAGAATCATACTCTTTGAAAAAATAAGGATGAATGAGTTTAGGGGGTGGTTCTATGATGAATATAAGCCTGGTGATCCATGGCTTCATCAAGGGAACCTAAAAGGAAAGTCAAACTAAGGGACTTTAAACAAAGCGCACTTAGGTGGCAATCCCGTGAATATCCTTTTTATTATGCTTTAAGTTTAATGTATCATTATGCTAGTGTCTTTGGATGGCTTGCAAGTATATTTAGAAGAATTTGAAGTTTATTTTTCATTTGAGTTGAGCTTAGTGGCTTAGGATGCTTTTCAAAATGAATTTGCTATTGGATGGTTATAGATTGATTAAAGCACTTGATTAGGGAAGCCTAAGGATAGTGTAAATCGAAGAATTTAGATTTATGTTATGGAATTTAACAAATTGTGGTGAATTTGATTTAGCACTTGCTTGATGTTGTTTACTCTTAAACAACTAGGTTAAAAATCCTTATGTTAAATGAATTGGATATTAAGTGCACAAATATCTAGTTCTAGTTTTTGAAGTTGGATAAATATTGAAATAGGATTTTGCTTAGTAGATTTGAGAATATGAATAGCATGTGCTAGAGTACGTAAGTTTGATGAATGACTATCCTAAGTAGAAATGAGTGAAATCTAATGAGTATTGACTTTTGTGCTTGAATTTATTTATGCTTTACTCTTATACTTGGTTGATCATTTACTCTCTAAATCTCCATCAATACTTACATCACCTATTCTCATGTTTAGGTACAAACTTAAATCAAATGCCAAAATAAAATCACATTGGAAGAACCTCAAGGGGAACAAAGAAGCTCTCAATAGCATTCTTATTCAAAAGTCGACTCGGACTCCTCCGTCTCATCCATGCGAAACTCATACATATGACTCATATGTATGAGTTTCGCATGGATGAGACGGAGGAGTCCGAGTCGACTTTTCATATGATATGAGTGTCCCAAGGTACCCTACTATCCATTATCTATACCATTCATATTTTTGGTCTTTGAGTTTTTTTTTAAAAGTCACTCTCACGGCTTATGATTCACCGGAACGGTAAAGTTTACGTCTGGGGGAAGGGTTGGTACTAATGTCGTTTTCAGTTTTGATATTTTCATTTTTCAACATATTTGAGTCTTGCATTGTGAATAGCTATTATTTGTGAAAAACACAAAAAAGTTTCAAAAAACCAAAAAGATTTTCGATTTCTTTTTCAAAGCATTGCAGTAGTTTGCATCGTTTGTAAATAGTTAGGTTTTTAAAAGCATATAAGATTGCATTGCATAGGGAACGATGATAGAATTGCCTTGTAGATAGTTTAGTTTTACTTAATGACCAATGCCCTCACTAGAAGTACAATGTTGCGAAGACCACTTTTAGTCTTTAAAAAATCCATGATTGGAATTTATCTCTCGAAGGTCTTTGTGAACGTTGAAGTAGATGGTCTTTTGAATCAATTCCTATCTAAGTGAAACTTAATTGAATGTTAAAATATTTCTTATGGGCTTTGCTATACTTAACCATGGGAAAACACTAACATTTTAGCTATGTTCTAGCTTATTTTTAACACCCTTTCTTAGCTCAAATGGCTACTCTCATCTTTAGAGTAGTGACCAACCCTTGAAAACCCTTAAACCTTTCCTTCAAAACCCCCTTATATTTTGATATGTGATGCCTTTTTTGGAAAATGCACACACGGACTATGGGAACCGAAATTCTCACTGTCAATGATATGTTGTTCACGGATTCTGTAGCCAAAGATCAACAGATCAAGATAGCAAATTAGCGAATTAGTTAGTAAGAATTGCGAAATTTATCTGCGAGATAAGATCAAACAAGACAACCTAGTAAAACGTATGAACGAGCAGTATGCGAGATTTAGGTTAACGATATTCGA
>OVAN01002723.1:1330-32006 GCA_900406275.1 Anastatica hierochuntica
TATTAAGCATAAACTAGAGTAAAAAGGGTTCCGAAAACTTCTCGAGTCAAAGAACAAAGAAGCTTCTTTTCCCTAGGTTACAAATCTCTCTAAGCTCTCTCAAACTCTCTAAAAGTGCATAATAGTGCATAATGAAAGCTAAAACACGATCTTAGGTCTTTTGATAGCAATCCGGTTCGAAATAAGTTCGGTCTAGTTCTTCGTAAAATCGGTTCGTAATTCGAAACAGGGATTTGTCGATACGAGGAAAAGGATCTATCGATCCTTGTCCAAATTTCTGGGTATTTTTTAGCTTTTCACTAAAACTTCGTTCGACGCTTGAAATTTATCAAAAATGCCTTCTTTTCGTACATTCAAACTTGATTCTTGTAAAAATAACAAAGAACAAAAATCTGCGCCAAAACGATCCGAATACATACTAAAAACCATAAATCTCGTGTAAACACCGTAGTAAAAACTACTAAAATACTGACACATAAAAAAAACAAAAATTAATTTAAATTTCTTTATATCTAATTTAAAAATTAGCATTTGCATATTATTATGTTGATTAGATTCATACATATTTGGTTTATTTTTTGATTGGTGGTTTGTACTTGGGTAGTTAGGGGACATGGATATCAATATACTCTTTCTCTCCTGCATTTTTGCATAATGTCTTGCATTTTTTATGCAGCTTTTGATACCCGAAACACTCAAGTCTCACCACTAAAAAAATCCTTGAATACCTAGCCTGATTTCCTGATTATGAGTTCTTTGGTGAAAATTTTCACGTCCTTCTTAATTGAATGTAGAAAGTTATTAACATGGAATCTGAGTTTGCAGGTCCAGATTTTAGAGTATGGATGGGCTTGGGAAGTTATGCAGCGACTCTTGGGGAGAATGTTCTAACTGTTATGAGTCTTTATGGTTAGCGACAATAGCGCATAGTAAGGTTTTATGAAAGCATGCAGTCCATTTGGTTTTTTAGTTTCTTTTCCAGAAGGCTTAGTCTTCATTTTCTTTACTTGAGGACAAGCAAAGATTCAAGTCTGGGGGATTTGATGTGTAAGTATTTTATTTATTTTTACTTCGGTTTTTACACGAGATTTATGTTTTTTTGGTATGTATTCGGATCGTTTTGGCGGGGATTTTTGTTCTTTGTTATTTTTACAGGAATCAAGCTTGAATGTACGAAAAGAATGCATTTTGGATGGATTTCAAGCGTCGAATGAAGTGTTCGTGAAAAGCTGGAAATACCCAGAAATTTGGACAGGAATCGACTGATCCATGTCCCTAGATCGACAGATCTCTGTCACGAATTGTGGTCATATTTTACGAAGAACAAGACCGAACTTATTTCAAACCGGATTGCTATCAAAATACCTAGACTCGTTTTTCCTGTTTCATTATGCACTTTTAGAGAGTTTTAGAGAGCTTAGAGAGATTTGTAACCTAAGGAGAAGAAGCATCTCAGTTCTTCGATTCGAGAAGTTTTCGGAACCCTTTTTACTCTTGTTTATGCTTAATACAATCATGTCTTTCATGAATTTGATCTGTGTTTTTGCAATATCCATGAGTGTGTAGTATGTTCGTTGGGTTTAGGGTTCTCACATAGGGATTCATGAATTGTTGATATAGAATCGCATGATTAGGGATTTAATCTAATGGATCTTCATCAATGATTGATCGTAATACATGAAACTGAACTGATCACTTAGTTTTTGTTTTTAGGTAATTTAACGCCTGGAAAGTGTTTATTTAAATGCCTGAAAGAATCTTAGATGAGCAATTCTTCTTAAGCCATTGGAAGTTGATGTTTAAGTGAATTGTGAACATATCAAACCTGTTAGTAATGCATGATTAGAAATCGAGGGTCAACGGAAGTTAGTCTTGAGATTTCTAATACATAGAGCACTGATAATACGGAAGTAGATCAGTTCTAAATTAGAATTTGAGTTCAAGAAGGTTCTTAACTTGTTCCCTAGTCTATAATTTGAATCAACAATGAATCGTTTCCCTGAGAATACCCAATGCCCAACACTTCTTTGATTGATTTACAACATTTTCGTTGCTGCCTGCTTTCTTTGCTTTCTTATTTTCGATATTTGCATCATCTTACAAAACATCTTTTTAGCCTTAGCGCGCTGTTTGATTCTACATTCTTCGTGCTACCTTTGGTCTCTGTGGATTCGATCCTGAACTACTACAACGTACATTTGTGCGCTTGCAGTGTTATCTCAGACGAAAACCTGAGCTATCAAGATGCGCATGAATACCTAAGAGAACATAGGGAATACAAGGAGTAGACAAAGGCATTTCAAAAAAAAAACGAATCATTCCACGCAACTTCGTAGCAGGAGACCAGTTACTTTTGTCTAATTCACCTCACAATTATTTCAGGAAAGTTCAAATCGCGGTAGTTAGGACAATTTATCATTGCTAAGGTATGACCGTATGGAGCTAATGTTCTCGAAGTGAAAGAAAGGAAGTTCACTATGACTGGCATGAGATTAAAGCTATACTTTGCAGACATAACACTCGAAGAAGGAACTCACATTCCTTTGATGGATTCATCCGCCGTCTGATCGCATAAAGTCAGGCTTGTGACTATAAACAAACGCTGAGTGGGAGACAATTCACTAGCTAGTGTTCTTTTTTATTTATTTAGATTTTTGGTATTTTTCATTTTTTGTTTTAGTTTTGTGTTGTTTCAGACTCTTGGATGCAACAAAGAAAGAGTGGAAAATTCTCATAATTTACATCAATCATGGCAGCAAGTATTTACATCAAATCAAAGGGAGAAGGATAGATAAAACCGAATGATGGAAGAAATATGAATGTATTGAGATGTGATTGATCCTTAGGAGGCTACAAGAGGCACGACCCCAAAGGGTGTCATCCCTGCCATCTTATCCACTATTTCGATCTAAAACCTAAACAACTCCACGAAATTAAGAGGCTAAAAAAAAATCTATATGTCGTGCTTCTTCAATTAGGTCATAATTATGTAAAATCAGGCCTTAAGGGCTCATAATGTGTGGGCTTCGTCCCAAAGCTCTTGAGTTGAGTTCTTGGGCTTTTGAAGACTTGGAATATATATACTTGATTATGTCGAATGTCTGGTTCGAAACCCAAATGGTCTTCCTTTTGTTTTAGTCTTTCAACGCATCCTTCATCTGCGAGACAACTGGACCAGTCTTTAGTAAAATTAGTATAACTCTTTGTCCACAGCTCCAAATGAGGTGAAACCACAGGGAGATGAAATCTAATTCAATTCTCTAGATCCTGTACAAATTTAATCAAAATTTATTGAAGGCAACGTCTTCTTCTTGGATGATACTTCTGATGCTCGGAAACTGTCTAGAAGCTGGCTTTTGATCTAATTAGATCCATAAAGCTCCAAAATGCATTGTTTGACCTAAAATAACTTAAAACACTACAAATAAAAGAAAAGTACCTCTAATTTCATAAATTTGTGTAAAAACACTATAAAACCTATCATAATCCATAGGAAAAGTTGTAAAATATTGATGTTATCAACTCCCCCGGACTTAGCTTCTACCTCGTCCTCGAGCTAAGAAAACAAAAAACGGAGAAGAGGTTCGAAAACTTGGAAACTTACCTTTACCTTATAAACCGATTGGTAGCTTAGACTTTCGTATCCACTAACACACCAGAGTCGACATAACATAAAACCTTTAGTAATCACAACAAGTCGAGTAACGACCCCGATTCAGCCACGATTAACCAGAGTGACCCAGGATCTCCATCACCACTTCCTAGACTCTACAGCGTGAGGTCTCTCCAAGAGACTATCGATCAAAGAGCACAAAGAATCAACTCAAACGAGATCCTAAACAATTTCAGCCCACAATTGATCCATTTCCTCTTCCTTATTCACTTTTAAATGCTTTTTAGATGCTGATTCTCCCTACTTTTCTAGGGTATCATTTTATTTTTTTCTATCGATCTATTTATTCTTTTCTTTATAAGCACATTCTTGTTTTATTTGGTTCTGAAATTCATAATATGTATAAGCACTTTGCTGAAAAGTTTTATTAAGGAAGTAAGAGGGGAGTCGTAGACTTAATTTTGTCAGGTCCGAAGAGGATTATGATTTAATGTATACCCAACTCCAAGAAGATTAAATTAAGCTCATTTAAATTTTGAGTGGCTAAGGATTACCCGGATATCAAGTGATATGGTGCCTCGGTTAGCTGATCCACCTGCGCTTTTCCGACTGATAAAACTGCAGTCAATCACTGACACTATGGACACTAGTAATTAATCACATGGTTAGTTCAAAGTTAAAAATGTTTCTGGAATGATTTTGACTCATTAAAAGTTTTTGTTTTGAAATTTTTTTAAAACGACTCAAAAAAATGAAAATGTGTTAAAAACAAAGAAAAAGAAGCATTAGTAACAATAAGAATCCCCCAGACTTAACTTACACCATCCCGGTGTAAAATCAAGTTAGAAAGGTACTGATAACTAATGTAAAAGGTAGAGAATATGATAAACTTAGCTGGTTTGTCAAAATCATGGAGAAAGAAACGACCATATATGATGTTTTGGTAAACTGAAATTAGGATCAATGGTCTGTTTTTGCAATCCAGGAAGAATGTTTCGAATAAAATGAAAACCTACTGAAAATAGCATATTTTGGTGTTATAAATAAAGTTTAAAGGCAGGAGATTATACCCTTTTTATTTGGTCAAGTTTGGTCTTCGGAAAGCTCGATCTGGCTCATTTTGGTGAAAACTAGGTTGTCCTTGATTCGGAACCGTTCCAGGGCTGGTATTTCTTGATAATTTCCTTCTCCATATGGTTATTATTGGTGAGTCTTCAGTTTGACAGCTTGGTTCGCTTGGCGGAGCTTGATTTCGCTTTGGCCGAGTTTTCTTCGGTTTGTGGCCAATCCGGTGCTCCAAGATGAATCGTTTGCGCCTCCAAAACTATTTTGGCTATTCTTCATAAAATTTCCACTTTTCCAAGCATCTTTAGTGGTAAGACTTGGTTCAATTCCTAGATAAGAGTTTCGAGTAAGCCGAATTCGTCGGTTTTGTGTCTCCGTTGAGCCAAAGTCGTATGATTCTTTCTGCTAGCCAAGTGCTTACGTTTTTTCTGAATGTATTTGACGAGGATGATCAGGTGTAGTATTTGGTTTGGCTTAGATTTCTCTTTAGATGCTTCGGTTGTGGCCTTTTGTCTATTTGATCACATTTTTGAACATTCGAATGTAGTTGAAGAATGGCTCTGCCTTGATCAAAACTTTTATAGCCTCACAATACTTCTTATTCTGGTCACAATAAACTTTGGTTTTGATTAAAACTGATCCTCCTTCTCAAAATTCCTATATAGTCATATTTCTTGCAATATCGTCTCCATAAACTCGCCTTTGAGTCTTAGGGTCTTTAAGGTTCATTCCAGCACAAGAACTCCTCTTAAAAACCTATATAAAGTACTAGAACCTGTTTGGTTAATTCTTTACTTGGCAAAATGGTTTGACTTGGTTGTAAAAATTGACTCGGTTTGAGAATACATATGGCTCCAAGTGTGTGCTCATATTCAGAATGTCCAGCCTTGAAAAACATCTTAATCTGATGCATTTGATGTGATATGGGTGCTGTTCCTTGAAGGATTTGAGTTTGATGTTGACCCGACCAAGAAAATACGAAAAACGAACATTCAGATAGTGTTTCTCAGCCAATGGCATGTCCGGAAGGGATATGGGTGGCCGGGTTTGGGAAAATGGATGGTAGGATTGGAAAAATGGTTTGTAAAAGGTCTGACCGGTTGGTGGAGAGTGCAGGATAGGTTTTAGACACGAGGTCCATCGCGGCCGGTGGTGGAGGAAGTGTGGCGCGGGTGGTTGAGGCACGGGAGGGCTGAGACCGATCGGGTGTGGTTTTTGGTTGGGCGGATGGTGCTGGCACCGGTCGAGCGTGTACCTTTGGCGTACACCGATCGTGAAGCTCCGTGGTGCTGTGGACAATCCGAACAGTGCGAACATGTTCAGATTAAATTTTTCTCCAATTTTCTTTGTTCTAGAATGTATTCCTACGAAAAAAGTTTAAAAAACTTTAAAAACATTTATTAAAAACTTATAACACCAAAATTAACCAACATTAATCCTAGGATCTTATTCTTAAAATCAAATTAAAACAAAAACTTAAAGGGATATAATATGCATTGCCACCCATAAAACGCTTGTTTAATGTCTTTAGCTCGACCAATGAGTATTTTTATGTGATGAGGATGCTCAGATAGGAGGCTTGTGACTTCCTTTCCTTGTGTTACCAATGAATCAACTTAGATCTTCAATGGGTTCCTAAAAATTCTTCTCCAGTTCATTCGAATGGAATAGAGATGAGAACCTGAAATCGTCTTGGATGGAAGTGTGAAGGTGCTGCTCGTCTTGGATGAGTTTTTTTTTCATATTTATGAATTTCTTATTCCATTTAATACCAATTCATAGCAGCTCCTATGTTTCCAAGGCCTCTTCTTCAGTTATGAAAATTTGTTCGCGTTTAAGAGCAAACCGAACTTTTTAGCTCGATTTTGTAACTTGGATTCTTAGGGTCCTCATCCAAGGCATTTAATACACCAAATGAGGAATAAAAAATGGTTGTACAACCCTTTAATCACGTGGCTAATCACATTCCTAGTTGCTCTTAAGATATATCTTCAAAGCGTGTGAGTGCTAGCATCTTCTCTACACGTTTTTCTTCATATTCTTCAAGGTAAGTGAATGAGCCATCAAGCTTAGCTCCAAAAACTTGAATTAAATGAGAATCATGGTCTATCTTTTCCATGATCAGGTTGTGAAGTGCTGGAAGTCTCCCCACATGAGTGATGATTTCATCAGTTTGTGGCAAATTCACTGTCTTTGTCTTCTAGCTCCATGTTCTCAATAAGAAGAACATTTTAGATCCTTTTAAATTTCAAATCAAAGTCCACAATGTCTTTAGTATTACTCCTTTGAAGCTCTGGTCGTACTCCACTTGGTACATGAATATTCATCCTTTTGATGCCTCATTCCAATCGTCTTTGGTTTGAGGATCTTTTTTGGAATAGGTTGGATTTCTTTCCTTGATAGCCTATGGTAATGAATGTAGAGAGTCGCCAAGGGTATAAAAAGGTCTGGAGTTTAGCTTAAAGCTCTCCAAACTTCTCCTTTAAGTCGAATTTCATGTTGTAAAGCTTCGTTTCGAACTTTTTCTCCACTTTTCTTTGATGTTTGGTGAATTGTGCCATCAAAACTTCAAGTTAGCAAATGAAAGGCTCCATTGGCACGTGATAATGGACATGAGGAGGTGTAGGACGTGGCTGGCCAGAGGTAGATTGGTTACTCGATGTTGAGTTTCAGGTGATATAAATTACCGAAATCTTCGATTTTCAATGCTTCGGTAATCTCCTTGAGGTACTGCTCGTGTTGGCTGGACTTTATGATGATTTCAAGCAATGATTGAGTCTAGAAAACACAGCACAATGGTTCATATAGGGCATGATCAATGCCGTGGAACATATGCTCCATAAGTGCGAAATTTTGACTATTCAGGGTCTCTCCATGGTTGATGTCTCTTAGGATGTAGCTTGGCTTCTACTTAATAGAAATTTTTATTATGATCATGGTGGCTGGAACTCCTCAAAAACATGGCCATGGTGAGGATATGGTCCTATTTTCTCTTTGGTTTCCCTGAAAATCAAAGAGAAAAAGTTAGTACTATCAAATAAAAGGAAAATCCTAATCTAAAAAGAAAAATAAAATTTTATCCTAAATTAAAAGATAATTTCTAATAGACATGAAAACCTAAATCTAAGTGTTAATATCATAAAGAAGTTAGAAAAAGAAAAAATCTAAGTTCCTTATGTTAGTAGAAAAACCGAATTCCTAGTTCTAGAAAAACGGAAATTTACAAGCATGAAAAAGAAAGAAAAATTTTCCTAGACTAAATCCTAGATCTAAATCCTAAGGCAAAAACTACTAGTCCCCGAAAACTTGATGTCGGGTCAAATTTTACCCCAATTAAAACCTAGCTGCAAGTGCACATCATCTGCAGTAATACTTAGGGATTGAATCCATAGGCAGTAGGTTTCACACTTAGGATCCATTGACTTACGGATTATGCTAAGAATGAAAAATGCAGGGGGTTTTGAGATTTTTATTTGGTTTTTATAATGTTTTAATCATGCAAAACGAAATCCTATTTTATATTCCAATTTACAAGGGATAGATCAATCAAAAGATATGCATCAAACAACACAAAGTTAAAGTAAACAAACAAGAGTTAAAAACGACTAGGGGCATAAAGCTTCATTCTAGAACACATTCACTAAGGTAAATCCTCTCCACTTTTGAGGTTCGAGATTCTATGCTTAATATCAAAAGGACCTAGAGTTTTGAATGGTCTCAAAATAATAAACACGCATAAAAACGATCAAAACTGATTGTTCAAGATTCTAAAGTCGATCTACTTTCGAAGCCTACTTAGAAAAGCTCACCAAATACTAGATCCAGCGGTAAGTCAAGCTTTAGGAATTGATACCGCTATAGATCTATTCTCGTACCAGCTTACGTAGGAGAATATCATTAAAGAATGATTAAAGGTGATAACGTTATTGATAAAACCTAATCGACTAGTAATCCTATTCAAGTAAACTCATTGAATCCTTGTAATCTACTGTCTAACATGCAAACTAATAGATTAAAAACATGTAAACACGAAATCAATCATGATTGCAAGCATTTATATCAAATCAAAGGGAGAAGGATAGATAAAACCGAATGATGTAAGAAATATGGATGAATTGAGATGAGATGAATCCTAAGGAGGCTACAAGGGGTATGATCCAAAAGGGTATCGTCCCTGCTTCCTTAGGCACTTAGTCGATCTAAAACCCAAACAACTCCACGAAATTAAGAGGCTAAAANATTATGTAAAACTAGGCCTTAAGTCCTCATAATGTTTGGGTATCGTCCCAAAGGTCTTTAGTTGAGTTCTTGGGCTCTAGAAGACTTGAAATAGATCCAATTTAGTTTTTGGAATATCTGGTTCGAAACCCAAATGGTCTTCCTTTGGTTTTAGTTTGTCTACACACCTTTCATCTGCGAGACAGTTGGACCACTCTTTAGTAAAATTTGTTTAACTCTTTGCCCACTGCTCCAAATGAGATGAAACCACATGAAGATGAAAACTAATTCAATTCTCTAGATCTTGTATAAATTTAACCAAAATTAATTGACAGAAAAGCTTTCTTCTTGGATGATACTTCTAATGCTCGGAAACTGTCCATAAACTGGATTTTGATTCTATTAGATCCATAAAACTCCAAAATACATTGTTTGATCTAAAATGACTTAAAGCACTACAAATATAAGAAAACTACCTCTAATTGCATAAAGTTGTGTAAAAACACTATGAAAACATATCATAATCCATAGGAAAAATGGTAAAATGATGATGTTATCAGAACATGTTCTGGTTGATTGGAAACTAATTTTTCCTAAGTTGTTGGTTTCATAGGAATGGTAACAAAGAAGGAAACTAAAAGGAAAGGATATCAACATGAGCATGTGCTCTAGAGGAGGTTAAAGAAGATTGATAAAGAGCATTTGGCTAACTGTCCCGTTATTGGAGAGTGGGACACGTTAGATGATGAGTTTTTTGCGCAGGTGCAACATATTGAGTTCCCCACGACTCACACGGTTGATTTCGAGCTTCTAGATGCATTGGGGATCAAAGATGATGTGATTGAGATATTTCAAAGAATGACTATGGGAAGCCTGTTGGGGCTTCAAGAGCATGTATACCCCGACTTGTGCTGAGAGTTCTTGGCATATGTACCTATCTTTGAAGACCCCAACAATCCGATTGCGTGTCAAGCCTAATTTGATTTCATTCTCCAGAGATAGTTTCACTCCATGTCTCTTACCGATCTCTATGATATTTTCGGGTTTGAGGCAGGACAATGTTCCGATGTCCCAACTTTGCTGCGTTCTAATGACTTTTGCAATTACATTTATGTAGTGCGTTTCGTCTCTAGGAAAGCCGAACAGCTCCGCATCCCCAATATTGTGCTTCGTTTCCCGGTCAATGTTATCAGTTCCCAGATTTTTAATGCATCACATGTAGCAGTTGCCAATGGTGATTTGGGATTGCTATTTATTGGAGTTAGACACTTATGGGTTAAGGGGTCACATATCAGATATCCCGCAACACGTGATCTGAACTTGGGAGTTGTTATCACCGAGAAGTTCGCCTATTTTAAGGTGTCTTCTTAGGAGAAGAAGTTCTTTGCTGCAAGTGATATGATCACTCATATTCTCTCACATGTGGGTGTTCCTCTCTCAGGTCATGCGGCGGTGGAGTTTAAGGCTCCCAAAAAGAGTTTTACACACATACATATATTCTCTTTCTTCGATGGGTAAGATTTGTTGATAGTTGCATTCTCGCTTCTCCCATAAAAGGGTTCATTTCTGCCTTTAGACCCTTAGTCTACCATTTCCATGACTGCCTGCAGCGCTCATTGTATATCGATCTTCCTCAGCCTGATCTGACTTCACTTGGGTCCTTTGCTAGTGTGAATCCCAAGCCATCTACCACCCGTCTATGCCCTTGTCCCCCATCTTTCAAGAAGGGCTCCATAAGATCTTCTTCTCAGAGACCTATCATTTGGATGCGAGAGATGATGATTCTGATTATGAGGAACACATGCCTCCAACTCTAGAGCCTATTGATCCAGAGATCGTCGAGCTATTCCCCACTGATTTCAACATCTACCAGCTTGATCCACCATCACCTCTTACTGCTTCTTTCTCTGAGTTCTGAGCATGGACCATAAAGAGACACCAAAAGAACAGATCCTTGCTATTGAAGATTGGGAGACGCTTAACCAAGATTGGACGTTTACTTGCTTCCACCTCTCGCCCACTTGTTCACGGCGATGTTGCTGAGGAGACAGATGCTGCAAATGGTTATGATGAAGACAACTCAGGTGGAGATGACGGCTCACATGAGGAGGCTGAGGGAGAGACAAAAATTCCCAGGACTTGGAGGAGACTGGCAGACTTGCTGCAGCAGAGACACGCGCGTGGTCGCGCATGGAGCGTGAGGCATTCAAGCAGGGAGATCCAAAGTCTATCACCCCACTGGTTAAATTTTTTTTTTTCCTTTTATTTTCTTTTATGTGTTTCTTTTTTGACTACTCACCCCTCTTTCAGATTTAATTTCACACCCAAACACTGTGAAATAAGAATGGGGGAGACTCTTACTAATGATATTTCTTTTTCTTTTGGTGTGTTTTTGAGTCAGTTTAGAGTCAGCTCTTGAGTCATTTTCATGTTTTATTGAGACTTTTTGTGTGTTTTATTCGAGTCTAAGACTTATTTCGAGATGATTTTCACTTGATGATGATTTTAGATTATTACTTTATGATTTACCAAAATTTTTATGCTGCATGTTCATTTCTGTAGAGCTGTTAGTGCATGCAAACAGAAGAATCAACTAACCAACCTCCCTATATGAAAACAATGAGAATAAGGATTTCGATTTAATTGTGATTGGTTCTGTTTAATAAGGATGCTTAATGAATTTAATTTTATTTATCAAGTTTCGATATCATGAAACAGAAAACATCATTCATGATTACCATCACATTTTTCAGACCATTCTTTTCGGTAATCTTGAATGACCAAACTTATCTTTCGTCTGGTACCACTCCTTTACCATATCTTCTTAGTCTCCATGCATCTCTCTTTTGATCTACCATTGCACACTTATGTAAAAACAATGGAGAGAGTATGGTAGACATGACTTTCCAGACTACTTAGGTAGGATTAGAACTTTTAAGAGGTTTAGACATGATTCTGAGTGTCTAAGATGAGAAGGGAACTTGACAATGATTTAGGTGCATTTGTTCGTGATGTATGGGCATTATTTGTAATTATTATTACCGTAATGTAGTTCCATCCGGATTTTGCACGAAAAAATGAAAAAAATTATCTATTTTTGTTATCCCGAAAAATGGAACAACATTTTTATTTAAGTTTTTTGTGTGTTTTATTACCCTGAAAAATACGTTATTTGAGATGGTTTTGATGGTTAGGTAGTTAAGGGGTCATGGTTATCAATATACTCTCTCTCTCTCCTGCGATTTTGCATAATATCTTGCATCTTGACACAGTTGTAAACCCAAAACACTATAGCTTCACCAACAAAAAAATAGCCATTTTCCCTTCCTAGCCCATTTTCGTGATGGAAATTTCTGTAATAGAGGACTCACGCCTTTTCTAATGAATGTAGCGAATCAATTATATGAATTCGAGTCTTGCAGGATCAAAGTTTGGAGTATGGATGGGCTTGGGTAGTTGGAGATCTAGGGGAGAATGTTCTAGTGTTTCTACTTTATGTGGTTAGTAACTCTGAGCACAAAGTAAGGTCTTCTGAAAGTGTTAGAGCCCCCTTTTTCAAACTATTTTTCGCTTAGGCATTATCTTCGTTTCCTTTACTTGAGGACAAGCAAATGTTCAAGTCTAGGGGATTTGATGTATTGGTATTTTATGGATTTTTACTTATGTTTCAATTGAGAAAATAGTGTTTTACATGGCAAACTACCATAATCAAGGGAATGGAAACCCTAAGTTCATGATCTACGATCTATGAACAAAAACACTCGAGATAAACAAGACGACTGTATTATAACTAGGGCACTAGCTCTTATTCTCTTTTAATCTTTGCTTTTACCAATGAATCAATAAAGTACAACATCGATCTTTTCATTCCACAGTGGCACAAACATACCTTACCCAAGAAATTTCCTAACTGTTTGGCGTTAAAGGGAGATGGATAGACTCGAGAATACGTGACAATGAGTGTATCAAAGTACATCCACTAAGTCAACACAATCGACACATTCAATACATTCTTCGGAGGATTAGGAACGAACAAAGCATCCCATACGGTAGATGGACGCAACATGGGTTGATTCGAAGCATCTTGCAATGCGACAACATCATCAGTTTCTCTTTACATGAAATGAGGGACTTATCGTCTCCCTCCATCATGATGCCTTGGTGATCACCCTTGCGATCGCCAACAACTTGGTGAAGATGATTTTAGTGGACAGCGAGAGTTCAAGAACATATTGATCGTTGAGGCATGTAAGGACTTGAATCATGGAGCATGGGTAATCACTAGAAAGATCGTATCCCTTGTCAGATTTAGCAGAGAAGTGGCGCAAGCTCCAGGAGTGGTGGTCCTACCCGTCTACGCGGAGGGAGTCAGTAAGCCTACAATGTTCTTGGTAATCGACGACTCTTTGATAGGCTCAGGTTTTACCTGATAACTAACTGCAAGAGCACAAATATACTCGATCCACAAAGACCAATGATCACATGAAGAAATTATGAATCAACTACGTGTTAAGTCTAAAAGAGAAAGTTGTGATGAAACTAAAAAAGTAGAATAAGCAAACAAAGCAACCAAACATGAATTTAAAGGGTGTAAATCAATAGGAGAGAGTGTTGGGCACAAAGTATTCTCAGGGATATCATTTCATTGTTGAATCAAATTATTTATTAGAGATCAAGATTTTAAACCGTATTGAACTCAAATCATAAATTTAGAACACACCTACTTCTGTAGCGTTGGTTCACTATGGATACGCCTCCTTTGGTTACAAACCTCAATGTGTGCTCTAAAAATAGCATAAGAATGAATAAAAGTCGAGTTTGGGTGTTTTAATATCTATACGGGTCTTCTGGTCTTCCATTTCTGTTCAGTTCAATTGGTTAGTGTCGGGACATGGATCGGTGTATCCCTAGGATAGGATCGGTTAATCCTTGTCCTACTGTCTTGACACGTGCATTCTTCAAAACGCAAGGATCGGTCGATCCCTGTCTTTGATCGGTCGATCATTGTCCATTTCAGTGCGTAGAAGTTGCAATGCTCATTAAAACCCATTATTTGCAACTACATGTGTTGTTTTTTGTGTAACGGATCTATGACCTATAAAGACAACAAAAAACACAAAACGACTCCGAAAAGAACTAAATACATATTAATTTCCTTAACAATTATTATTATATGTTACTTTATAACATTTCATTTTCATATTGTATATAATATGTTCATGAAGTATCATATTTATGTATAAAAATGTATCGTCTATAAATTAATAATTGTCAATGCTGCGGACTAAAATGCAAACATACATTGAGATTGATTTGAAGTTTTTATGGTAACAATATCAGATTTTAAAACTCGAATTAAACGCAAGCGCACGAGTTAAATTATTTGGAGCATAGCTGGGGTCGGAGATTTGAATAACACAGTAGTATTGAAAGAAACTTGTTAATCTAAGAATCAAGAAACAGTGCAGGTAAATTAGTATCTTATGTGCTGATAGTATTCGAAGAGAGGTTCTCAACGTCTTGAAAAAATAAGTGATATGAATAAATTGGAGTACTAACTTGCATATTAAGAAAAGCTTAAAGCGGTTATTTGCTTTCTCTTTCTTGGTTGGAAAGCTGAAGATGTCGCTTGTTGGATTTACGTGCATGCTTTTATTTTTATCTTAATATAATATATAACTTGCTAGTCCTACATACCAATTATGAACGTAATAATTAAATAACGACGGATTGAACATAGAATTATCGTAATATATGGTCAATCCGTTTTAGGTTACGTTGCCTGATAGCTCAGGTTTTCGCCTGAGATAACACTGCAAGCGCACAAGTACGATGTACTGGTTCAGGATCGAATCCACGGAGATCAAAGATAGCACGTAGAATTTCATATCAAATAGCGGACTACAGTGAAAAAGATGTCTTGTAAGAGATGCAGAGAATTGAAATTAAGAAAGCAAGCAAACAACAGCGGGGTCGTAAATCAATCAAAGAAGAGTTGGAGATTGGGTATTCTCAGGAAAACATTTCATTGTTGAATCGAACTATTGACTAGGAAACATGTTTTAAACCGTCTTGAACTCAAACAAAATTGTAGAATTGATCTACTTCCGTAGTATCAGTTCCCTATGTATTGGAAACCTCGAGACTAACTTTTGTTGACTCTCGGATTCTAATCATGCATTCTAAACAAGTTTGATAGATTCACAATTCACTTAAACATCAACTTTCATTGACTTAAGATAAATTGCTCATTTAGGATTCTTTCAGACATTTAATCAAACACTTTTCAGGCGTTAAACAACCTAAAAATCAGAAAATAAGTGATCAAGTTAATTTCATGCATTACGAACAATCCTAGATGAAGATCCAATTGATAATATCCCTAATCATACAATTCTATGTCAACAATTCATGAATCCCTGTGTGAGAACCCTAAACCCAACAAGAAAACTAATCACTCATGATCGGAGAAACAAAAAAAATCAAATCAGAGAGCGATATCATTGTATTGATAAAAAATAAATAGTAAAGTTCAGAATTCTTCTCAGATTCGAAGTAAGAAAGATGATTCTTCTCCCAAGACTTACAAATATCTCTCTTGCTCACAAAATTCAGAAACACAACATAATGATACAGGAAAGACGAGTTTAGGTTTTAGTTATGAAATCTGGTTCACGACAAGTTCAGTTTGGTTTTTCGTAAATTCGGTCCGAGAAACGGGACAAGGATCGATCGATTTTGTGACAAGGATCGATCGATCCTTGTCCTACTGTCTGGATATTTCAGCCTTGACGAATACTTCCTTCGATGCTGGAAATCCGTGCAAGATGCAATCTTTCCGCACATCCAAGCTCGATTCCTGTAAAAATACTAAAAAACACAAATCCGCGCCAAAGAGATCTGAATTCATACTAAAAACCATAATATTCGTGTAAAAACCGTAATAAAAGCCACTAAAATGCTAACACATCAAATCCTCCAGACTTGAATCTTTGCTTGTCGTCAAGTAAAGGAAACAAAGATTAAGCCTATGGGAAAAGAAGTTTGAAAACCAATTGATCTTATGCTATTAGAAAACCTTACTCTGCAGTACTTTCGCTAACCATGTAAACTCAAAACAGTTAGAGCATTCTCCCCAAGAATTGCTGGATGACCTCCCAAGCCCATCCATAGTCCAAAATCTGAACCTACAAACTCATCATTCATGTTAATAACTCTCTAAAGTCATTCAAGATAGGCGTGAAACTTTTTCACCAAAGAACTCGTAATCAGGAAATCAGGCTAGGTATTCCAGGCTTTTAGTGGTGAGGCTTAGAGTGTTTCGGGTACCGAAAAATGAGTCAGGATGCAAGACATTATGAAAAACCGCAGGAGAGAATGAGTATATTGATATCCATGTCCCCTAACTTCCCAAGTACAAACCACCAATCAAAAAGTAAACTAAATACGTGCATTCTTCAAGATGAATCCAATCAACAAAATAATATGTAACTGCTAATTTCTAAACCAGATATGAAGAAAAAGAAAGCAATATTCATTTTTCCGATATTTTTTATATATATACAAACAAAAATCTAGTAGAAATTAACAATACAAAGACGTTTTTAAATTTCAAAACACGCATACAACATAAAGAAATACAACATATCCATCTCAACCACTAAAACACTCAACAACGAGAAATCAGACACTCAAGATCGTGTCTAAACCACATAAATTGTTCAATCTTACCTAAGTAATTAAAAGGATCATGTCTACCCTATTCTCTCCATTGTTTTTATACACGTGTGCATATAAGATAAAAAAGAAATGCATGGAGATTCAAGGAGATAAGGTAAGGGTATGGTGCCAGACTAAAGATGAGTCTGGTCACTCAAGATTACTAAAAAGAATGGTAAAAAAATGGGGAAGTAATCCTAAATGATGGGTTTGATTCCGAATTTCAAGTTCATGGATCAAAGCAATTAAGTTCATTAGTAGGCCAAATAAAATTGAGTTAATAACACTTCAGAAAGAAATCTGAGTTCCAGAGATTTCTGGTTGGGATTTTGGCCATGAGTTATTCCGGTTTGCCTGTGCTAAAAGCCCAAATGAAATGGTCGATGAGAATATAAATAAAGTGCAATGCGCAGAGATAATAGTCTGAAATCATCATGAAGCAAAAACAATCCATAAACTAACTCGATAATAAAATCAAAAATGATTCAAACATCACCAAAAGAAAAAAAGAAAAGCATAAGTAATCTCCCCAGAATTACCTCACACCGTCTCGGTGTGAATCAAATCCAAAAAAGGGTAAATAGCAAATAACAAGAAAAATAAAATCAAGATAAATAGAAAAGGGAAAGAGCAAACTTACCTGAAACCGTGTGATACAAACGTGTAATTGAGACATGGATCTATCGATCCATGGAATGGGATTAACCAATCCCTGTTCTTCTGTTTGGGGACCTGTTTCTTGCAATACAAAGGCCAAGAACACGAAAAACATAAAAAGCACCAAAAACCAAAACACCAAAGCCAAAAAATCTACAAAACTAACTAAAATTTAAAAGAAAACTACCTAGTGGGTTGCCTCCCACTCAGCTCTTGTTTAAAGTCACGAGCCTGACTGTAGTGGCGATGGATAAGTCTGGAAGGGTCTTTGAACTTGCTCTGAAGCAAGATCCACCAGCGAAAATCTTCAGCTCAAGGATGCTGCTCATCGCTTTCTTCACAACAGTTGTTCTCTTATCATTAAACTCTGGTGTAAGGATGGCCCTGACTTTGGAGAATGGTTTGAATTTACCTTTACGGTTGACTTTGTACTCAATCGCACTTCCATCATATCTTAGAGTTATCAAGGTCAACTCAGAACTCTCCTCAGTATTGTGCTCTTTCTGCTTCACTTTCTTTTTGATTTTGCGTTTTCTCACTGTAGAATGAATGTCTCCATCCATGATTTCTTTGATGTCGTTCTTTCCAACAATCTCCAATGTGTCTTTACTCAATAAACCATGCTCTTTGTCAATTCTTGATAAGGATATATGAAAAGAATCCTCAGTGTAAGGTTCATCCACAGCCTCCGCAATCACATCAGTCAATGTGTCCACCCAAATGTATGCCCATCAATAGTAGGCTTCTTTGTTGACTTCTCGAGGTTGAAACGCACATCTAGTTTCCCCAACTGCAGATTAGTTTGACCATTCTTAACATCAATCATCGCTCTAGCAGTGGATAAGAATGGTCTACCCAAGATGATAGGATTCTTGGGTTCATCGTCAAGCTCCAAGACTATGAAATCAATGTATACATACTCGTTCCTAACACCAACAGGAATGTTCTCGAGAGTACCCACTGGCTTTTGAACTGATCAATCAACAAGTATCGAGGACATCTTGTGGGCTTATAATTCACCATGTTCAGCTTCTGCGAGACAGACAATGACATCAAACTAACTCCAGAGTCCAAGTCACATAGACATCTCTTTAAATTAAGCGATCCAATCCTGCAAGGCAAAAAAGGACTTTGATCTTCGTGTTTCTCCGGTACGATATTTTGAAGTGCGCTACACTCTGCAGTAAGAACCAGTACACCCTATTCTAAGGTCATACGATCTGAAAGAATCTCCTTCATGTACCTCTTAAGAGAAAGTACCATCTTGACTTCTTTTACGAAAGGCAATCGTACGTGTAATTCTCCGACTAGATTATTCTACTTCGCATACTTGCGTTCCTTGATCTTTTGTCGGGATCTAGAAGGATATGGAGGCTTGGCAACACAATGCGGGGGTGGTACATACTCATCCTCAATCTCTTGTGCCTTCGATTCATCGAAAAAATCTAACGAACCCACGTCAGGACGGGGATAGATCCATCCAGGGACAAAGAGCGATCGATCCCTGTCCTTTTGTCCAGAGGTTCTTGACGTGGAATTAGACAAGGATCGATTGATCCTAGGGCAGGGATTGGTCGATCCTTTTCCTTCTATCCAAGACGAGCCTTTTTCCTCTTTTCCACTTCGCACTGTAATGGCTCTGCAATATTCCTTTGGATTTTTCTCCGGTTTGGATGGAATGACACCTTGTGGAGCGCTATTGCTCGCAAAATTCTGAGCAACTTGTGTTTCCAGCATGTTCATTCGAACCCTCATAGCTTCAAACTTCCCATTGAGATCACTGTACATATTATCAACTTTCTGATTGATGTCTGCAGCAGACTTAGTCCGATTCTCCAAAACTTGGTGTAACATCTGTTTCAGATCACTATCTTCAAAAGACATAGAAGATTGTCCCTAGTTCTAATTCTGATAGCATAACTGATAGTTGTTCTTGAATCCTCCTGAACCAAACTGCTTCCGTTGATAGCCACCGTTTCTAAAACCACTGCTCTGATTCTTGTTCTGAAACCCGGAGTTGAAGACACTATGATTCTGTTGGTATGGCTTGTTCTGGAATTGGTTCTGTTGGTTGAAACCTCTATTACCAAAGTCCCCTTGACCTCCAATGTAATTCACATTTGCTTTTCCACCATTCAGCTCCTCAGACATGAACTCATGCTACAACTGTCCCATTTTCTGCTCCTGAAGCACAGATGCATCGTTCTGTTCCCCAATAAAGTGTACTCCTTGCTGCTCTCTCTTCATTAGTTCATCAAGCTTTGACTACAGATAATCAATTCTCTTCGTATCTGATGATACAACCCCTCTACCACGGTCATAATCTGATCTTCGATTGGCCTAACTATTCGTCATGTTATTCACCGACATATAAGCTTCTTCTACAGTCTTGGTCATGAAATCACCATTTCTCGCGGTGTCCATAGCATTATGATATTTCTCCTCAATTCCATTGTAAAAAATAATGAGGAGATTCCAATCTGAGAATCCATGATGAGGACAATCATTGAGGTAATCCTTGAATCTTTCCCAAGCTGCATAAAAACTCTCAGAACCCAATTGGTGAAATCCATCAATCTTGTTTTGGAGAGAAATGGACCTCGATTTCATGAGGAAATGCCCAAGGAATGCTGCCTTGATCTCATCCCATGTCTTCAAAGAATCAGGCTCTAGACTGTTATACCATCTCGTAGCTTAGTCATTCAGAGAGAAAATGAATAACCTGCATTTCAGAGCTTCAACATGATCTGATTGGGTTCTGTGATGGCAACCCATGAAACTGATTCTGCTACACTAGGTTAATGAGACCATTATTGATCTCAAAGTCTCTTCTCTCTATGGGAGGCAGACGAATCCTAGCACGATTCAAATAGACAGCCTCTGGAGTGTCATGTTGCGCCAGAGTCATCCTCTATAGAGGTTGGTTTGCACGTTGTTGCCCCTCAGCTATAACATTTTGCTGGCCAATTTCCTTAGCACCAGCAATAGCACTACCTCCAACAGGTGGATCACTTCCTAGAAGGACTCCAGGAAAGAGAGGAATTTGATGAATTTGAATGTTGTCACCCATGTTATCACCCATGATTTCAGCGAACTCAAATTCCTCAATAACCTCCAGCAACTTCTCCTTCTTCTTCTGTCTCTCTAGACGCCCTGGTTCTGGCTCGAACTCGAGAAGATTTGTGATTCCTTGGCTTCTAGTGTGATGCCTGTTCATGCACCTGAAAGTACAAAAACAAATAAGAAAAAGAAGAGATTAAACAAAATAAAGAAAAATGCCTTAGGCACGCAGTGATCCTAAGTTCTAAGACGACTTAGTGGTCCCCGGCAACGGCGCCAGAAAACTTGATAGCTCAGGTTTTCGCCCGAGATAACACTACAAGCGCACAGAAAGTACGATGTAGTGGTTCGGGATTGAATCCACAGACACCAAAGGTAGCACGTAGAATTTCAGATCAAATAGCGGGCTAACGCGAAAAAGATGTCATGTAGGAGATTCAGAGAATCAAAATTAAGAAAGCAAAAAAAGCAAGCAAGCAACAACGGGGTTGTAAATCAATCAAAGAAGAGTTGGGCATAGGGTATTCTCAGTGATGCGTTTTTGCTTAGATCTTGGATGTTTTTAGTCCCTTTTGTTGCTGGAAATTAGAGTTCAATAGACTTTTCTTTGTTTTTCTTTTCTGTTTGTTTTTGAAAGAGATGGAACGAGTGATATGGGCGATTTTAGGTGGATGGATTCGATGGATAGAAGGTATCTTTGGATCAGGAAGACTNCAAAGAAGCAACTATTAAAGAATGAACTCTGCAGTTGTAGGGTTGTTCTAAGCTGAACAAAAGCTCTCAATCACTGAGAAGAAAGAAACAATGGTTTCTGAAATTAATCTAAAAGGATCGATGTTTTGCAAAGTCTGCAGAAAGAAGTATTTAACCTAAAACTACTAAAGCCTTGTCGAAAATATTAACCTAAATTGGTTAATGATTTTCGCAGAAACCTAACCAAAATTAACCCAAAATTAATTAAAACTCAAATCCTAATCTAATTGAAAACCCAACTTAATGTAAACAAGATAAAACCGAATAATTGAATGTCTGATAAATTTGATGATCTAAATCAGCCTCCTGCGAGTTTGGTTTAGTGATAACCAAAGCCTGAAGTCTCTCTTCAAGTCTCCGGGTTGTGATCTTTTCAATGGACCCTTGGATAACTCAATTGGTTCCTGACTTGGACTTGACTTCTCTTAATCTCCCAGTTCCTCGTCACTTGAACTGAGCTCCAATCCAGCTTCTAACTCCAGCTGTTCTACATCACTCAGGGAAACATTTCATTGTTGAATCGAACTATTGACTTGGGAACATGTTTTAAACCGTCTTGAACTCAAACACAATTGTAGAATTGATTTACTTCCGTAGTATCAATTTATTATGTATTAGAAACCTCGAGACTAACTTCCATTGACTCTCAGATTCTAATCATGCATTCTAAACATGTTTGGTAGGTTCACAATTCCCTTAAACATCAACTTCCATTGGCTTAAGATAAATTGCTAATTTAGGATTCTTTCAGACATTTAATCAAACACTTTCCAGGCGTTAAACAACCTAAAATCAGAAACTAAGTGATCAAGTTAATTTCATGCATTACGAACAATCCTACATGAAGATCCAATTGATAATATCCCTAATCATGCAATTCTTTGTCAACAATTCATGAATCTTATGTGAGAACCCTAAACCCAACAAGCAAACTACTCACTCATGATCAGAGAAACAACACAAATCAAATCAGAGAGAGACATCATTGTATTGATAAAAAAATAAATAGTAAGGTTCAAAATTCTTCTCAGATTCGAAGTATGGAAGATGATTCTTCCCCCAAGGCTTACAAATCTCTCTCTTGCTCTCAAAACTCAGAAAAACAACATGATGATACAAGAAACACGAGTTTAGGTTTTAGTTATGAAATCCAGTTCACGATAAGTTCGGTTTGGTTCTTCGTAAATTCGGTTCGAGAAACAGGATTGGGATCGATCGATCTTGAGACAAGGATCGATCGATCCTTGTCCTACACTCTGGATATTTCAGCCTTGACTAATACTTCCTTTTATGCTTGAAATATGTCCGAGATGCAATCTTTCTGCACATCTGTTGGGGTCAAAAACGTAAGCATCGAAATCAACGACCAAGATTCCTGAATAACTTCCGAGAGACCTCGGTAAACGAATTCTGGAGCGATAAGAAGTCATCGTAAACGACAAATAATCGCGTCGGAAATACGATCAACACGAATAATGGCAAGTCTGGATGCCCATTGGGCGCCCAAACACAGTCTGGATGCCCAATGGGTGCCCAGGCCATAGTCTGGACGCCCAATGGGCGCCCTGACCCACGGTCTAGGCGCCCAATGGGCGTCGGACCACACTTTCCTGATTATCTTCTCCTTTGAATCCCGGTTCAAGCGTTTCTTATTTCGTCTTGATCGGAATCTCCGTTGAAGTTTCGCGGCAATAACTGTAAAGACTTGAACCTTTCATAAAAACTTGGTATCGATCGTATAAAACGATAATGGTTAGCTCAAACACCGACATTGTCTTAACCATACGATCGGTCTTATCATTTCGTAAAACCGTCACCGCATAGTCGTACGAAGAACGATTTCTCCGAAAGAAATCGAAAAAATCGCTTTGTTGCTAAACGGCCCATGGAGACCCAAAACGCGACAAAAGCCCACTTACAATTTCAGAACGAGAACTGGCCCAATTGCGTCAACGATCTACCCAAGATTCGCGAAAGATAAAAGAAAAATATGATAAAGTCAAGGTCTGAAGATAAATATGGAAAATTCGTAAGAATTTGGAATATTCCCAAAAAATGGAATATTTCCGCGGAAGGATATGCAAGAATATAGGGTGGGAAAGGAAACAGATTTAACCTACGAAGGCATATAAAAGGAGGGCTAAGGAAAAGAATGAGGGAAACACAGAGAAATTTTGTCACCACCAAACACTTAGAGAGTTAGGGTTTTACTTTCGTTTTTCGTTAGCGAGCTACGACTCAACTTGGTTTACGAGTTTACGCTGTTAGATCTAGGGTTCTCGCCGAAAGTTCTTGTGGCCACGACTTTACACAAGTTGTAAATGCTCAAACACGAATTCGAAATAAGATCTCTTTCACTCTACTTCGTTTATGATTTCTGCTTACTTTCAATTTACTTTTCGTTTACGATTTCGTTTTACTGTAACTTCGTTATCTGCGAATCCTGTTTACTTTTACTTTGCAATCTCTTTACGTTTAATTCATCGCCTGTTTTCATCGTGTTCTGATCTCTCGTTTTTTGTCCCAGCAGAAATCCGAGACCTCAAGGAAAGTTAGGGTTTCCTGACTTTCTTCGATATCGTAAATCGACAGTGCGACTTTCGGTTCCCATAGTTTGGCGCTAGAAGGTGGGGGCCGCGGTTTCTTTCACGCCCAATCACAGATCGATCGAGAAACGATATGTCTATACTAACAGATGATGTTGTCGTCTCTTTCAAGGATGGACCAACGGCCGATCAGGCGAACCCTCACAACAGTCTCCTTGTCATCAAATTAATGATTCAAAATATCGATGTCGCAAGGGTATTTGTCGACACAGGCTGTTCGGTTCATATTATCTTTCAAAATACTCTCGAGAGGATGGAAATAAATCTCTCTAAAATCACAGGAAATACGAGCCCAGTAACAGGCCTCTCGGGAGAAACTACCATGACCCTCGGCTCGATTACCATTACAGTCAAAGCAGAAAGCATAGCAAAAATTGTAGGGTTCTTGGTTATAGATCGCCCTGCTTCGTACAATGCGATCATCGACATTCCATGGCTGAACTCCACGCAAGCCGTACCATCTATGTACCACTACTATCTCAAATTCTCGACCTCATTCGGAATCGAAACAATCCAAGGAGACCGTAACGTATCAGAGATTTGTTTCGCTGCCGAACTAAAGAGTAAAAATGCAACGACATAAGCTTTCTTTCGAACCAAAAAGAAGAAAGATTCTGTCGAAGATGCCTAGAAACATGATCAAACCGAGATCTTCTGGCAGTTACGGAAAGCTGAAGATTCGGAAGAGAAGCGAGAAGCAAGAACCGACTTGCGAGCCCTTCAAATCGGTATGCCTCCACGAAGGGTTCCCTGAGCGTTGCGTCGAAATCGACACTAATCTCTGCGATCCCATTAAAACATGGCTTATAGCTTTCTTAAAAGCAAACTTACGCACGTTCGCTTGGACCACAAAAGACATGCCAGGAATCGACATCAACGTGACATGTCATGAACTCAACGTGGATCCGACTCACAAACCTGTCAAACAGAAAAGACGAAAATTGGGACCGGAACGCGCTGCTGCAGTCAATGATGAAGTCGAAAAACTCCTAAAGGTCAAAACTATCCCGTTGTAGTCAAAAAGTCAGATATCCAGACTGGCTCGCCAATCCCGTTGTAGTCAAAAAGAAAAACGAAAATGGCGAGTCTGCGTTGATTTCATTGATCTCGATAAGGCATGCCCAAAAGACAACTTTCCGTTACCACGCATTGACCAGCTGGTAGAGGCCAAAACGGGTAACAAGCTATTGTCATTCATGATGCTTTCTCAGGATATAATCAGATCATGATGAATCTTGACGATCGGGAAAAAAGTGCGTTCATTACCGACCGCGGCACGTACTGTTATAAGGTAATGCCCTTCGGCCTCAAAAACATCGGGGCAACTTATCAATGACTCGTCAATCGTATGTTCTCCGAGCAGCTCGAGAAGTCTATGGAAGTATACATTGACGATATGCTTGTAAAATCTCTCGAGGAGCAAAACAACGTCGCCGATCTACAAAGATGTTTCGAGAAATTAAACCTGCATAATATGAAGCTCAACCAAGCAAAATGCAGGTTTGCTGTTGCATCAGGAGAATTTCTCGGATATCTCGTCACGTACCAAGGGATCGAGGCTAACCCAAAAAAAATCAACGCATTGGTCGACATGGCTTCTCCCAAAAACCAGCGGGAAGTACAAAAACTGACTGGGAGAATCGCCGCACTCAATCGCTTCATCTCGCTGTCAACGGACAAGTGCCTCCCTTTTACGACATCCTGAAAGGGATCAAAAAGTTCGAATGATCCGAGCAATGCGAAAAAGTTTTCCAATAGTTAAAGCATTACTTGACCACGCCTCCAGTCCTCGCAAAACCTGTCATTGGAGAACCCCTATTCCTATACATCGCGGTGTCAACTACAGCTGTAAGCGAAGAATGCATCGAACATAAACAAATTTTTTACATAAGCAAAACTTTGTTAGACGCTAAAACGAGATATCCGCTGATGGAGAAACTGACGCTCGTTGTCGTGACGTCGGCTCGAAAAATAAGACCCTACTTTCAATCGCACACGATCATCGTACTTACTTCATTCCCGCTTTGGACAATTTTGCACAGCCCCAGTCAGTTGGGACGATTAGCAAAGTGGGCAATCGAGTTAAGCGAATACGAAGTCGAGTACCAAAAAAAAGACTTGTGCAAAGTCGCAGGTACTTGCCGATTTCCTGGTAGAACTCCCTACAGAAAACACGGCCAATCGTGAACGAGACACAATTTGGACCCTTCATGTCGATGGATCCTCGTCAAGGCAAGGTTCGAGAATCAGAATTCGGCTCACGTCACCAACCGGTGAAGTACTGGAACAATCATTCCGGTTGATGTTTCATGCCTCAAACAACGAAGCCGAATACAAGGCACTCATTGCCGGATTACGATTGGCTTGCGGGCTGATAATACGCAATATCCATGCATACTGCGACTCTCTTAACTCGTCGCAAACCAATTCAGCGGCGCATACGAGGCAAAGGACGAAAGGATGGAGTCATATTTGAACCCCGTTTAAAATCTCTCCCAAGACTTCAACCAATTCACTCTCATGCGAATTCCTCGCTCGGAAAACACGTAGGCCAATGCGTTGGCAGCCCTGACATCAAGCTCAGATCTAAGTCTTAGGCAAATAATCCCCGTATAATTAATCGAACACCCGAGTATCGGTCCTCTCATCGTTGCAAATCTAATCCAGTCACAAGACGAGGACGTCGACGAAACCGACACTCGACTAGAACAAAACTCGGAACAATCCGAATATGGTCACGATACACCGTGGTTGGAGATGACTTAAGCATACATAGCCGAAGGGGCACTCCCCACCGAGAAATGGGCAGCTCGAAAAGTTACGATCCAGGCCGCCCGATATGTATTGGTGGACGGAAAAGTGTACAAATGGAGATTCTCCGGTCCACTTATGAGATGCGTAGAGGGAAGCGAATCTCGGAGAATCATGGAGGAAGTCAACTCCGGGTCTTGCGAAAATCATACTGGCGGGAGATCCCTCGCAATCAAAATTAAGCGCCACGGTTACGATTGGCCAACAATGATCAAAGATTGCGAAAAATTCGCACGCAAATGCGAAAAATACCAAAGGCATGCCCCGACAATCCACCAGCCTGCAGAACTTCTTTTCTCTATTTCGGCACCGTATCCACTGATGCTATGGTCAATGGATATTGTCGGTCCTATGCATAAATCTAAGCAGAAATGCTTCCTGCTAGTCTTAACCGACATCTTCTCGAAATGGGTAGAAGCAGACTCATACGCTAGCATCAAAGACGCCCACGTTGAAAGTTTCCTGTGGAAGAACATTATATGCAGACACAGTGTCCCATACGAAATCGTAACGGACAATGGATCCCAGTTCATTTCAACAAGATTCGAGGCGTTTTGCGAAAAATGGAGGATACGGCTGACCAAATCCACCCCAAGGTATCCGCAAGGCAACGGCCAGGCTGAAATAATAAACAAGACCATCTTAGACGGACTCAAGAAACGCATGGACGCTAAAAAGGGCCGATGGGCAGAAGAACTCGAAGGAGTCCTTTGGTCACACAAAACAACTCCGAGAAGAGCAACGAGTGAAACTCCCTTCGCCCTCGTGTATGGGGGCGAATGCATCATCCCAACGGAAGTCGAATTCCCCGCGATATGCAGGAGACTACTCCCCGAACGAGAAGACATGAACAATTTAGTGCTACTGGACGATCTCGACCTCGTCAACGGGCGCCGAGACCGGGCCCTCATAAAGATCCAAAACTACCAACAATCAGCGACAAAATACTATAACTCGAACGTATGCAGCCGCAGGTTCAAGGAAGGCGATCTAGTTTTGTGAAAATTTTTCCAGAATACCGTAGAGTGAAACGCTGGGAAAATCGGAGCAAACTGGGAGGGACCATACAAGGTCATAAAAGTAATTCGACCAGGAGCATATGAAATTGCCACAATGCAGGACGTCAAAATTCCAAGAACCTGGAACACAATGCACCTCAAACAATACTATCACTAGGCAACAACGTTAACGATAAACCAAACTACGAGACGATTTTATCCTCGAAAAAGGTACGTAGGCAGCTCTTCGCAAGAAGAGTTCAGCTATCCCCTTCCTCTAAAAAGGGGGGAGAGTGGGTGTACGTATAGTCGTATACTCCCACTTTTAAAATATCTGCCTTGTACTCTATATTTTTAAAACTTTTTCGATAATAAGAAAACACAATAAGATTTCCAGCAAGTCTCGCAATACTCTTTTATCGCAAAAACACATCTTCTCGCAAATGACTTTATGGCTACCACAGCAATCCACGATTCGCTAAAAAAACGCCCAGGTAATATCGAAAACCCAAAAACGCAAATCATACGATAGAACCATACCTCTCTAAAAAACCTTGACTGAAAATGTTCATTAACGCATTACACTACTAAACGGAAAGATTTCTGGGAAAGTGAGAGACGTCGCGAATTTCCAAAAAACACGATTTCGAACTCAACCAAATACAGTTCGACCGCGACTATAAATTACAAACGAGCACTCTCTCTTAGACTATACTCGTCGCTGGCCTCGATGAGTACATCAGCCATCTTAAACAAACGCAACGGATTCACAGCCACATATGGCTAATCTCGAAACTCAGAAAAAGTCCATGTCAGGCCAAAACAAACAAGAACAAAAAAAACTTAAACAAACGTCCCGATTGGGACTATAACCTCGCTAATCATCCGCAAGTAGGACCAAGTCCTCACCCGAATTCGGAGCCACATCGTCTCCTCCTCTCCCCTCAGTTCCATCAAGCTCGATGTCCACGGGATCTTGCCTCTCGTAGTTATCAGAAAATGGTGGAAGGGCACAATCAAATTTCAGAGCCACAAAGATAGAGCCAAAGTCCCCCTCAACGGCCTCCAGCTCCGCTTGGCGAACAGACAGTTTCGCCTCTTCAGCCTGCCGAGACGGGGACTCTTCATCAAGGAACGTCCAGATCTCGCTCATTGATCCCTCGATATCCGCTAGGGCAAGATCACTGTTGTGGATATCCATTAATGAATCAAGAGAGCTCGCAATCTTACCAAGAAAAGTTCGAGAAACGGCGTAAAGAGCAATCCTCGACTCAGCCACGACCTCCGCAATCCCACGGCACGACGAGCTTTCGTCGCGCTGCATCCGACACCGCAGACGACACAACTATGAGGATTTGGCCTTCCTATCCGTTTTCTCCTTAAGCAACGGACTCGCCGTCTTTCTGAGATCTCTCTCGAGCTCGCCAATCCGAGTCTCCAATCGAGATACCTCAAGGGAATGGGCATCCTGGATACCCTCTAATTTCTTCTCAAACCGCGATGACTGGCCCTTTGACTCAGCAAGATCTTTCTTAAGTCGCTTAACCTCCGAGCTGCAGTCGTTCAACATTCTGTCGATTAAAGATATGAACTGCGCGAAAGTTAGAGTGAGACAAAAGAAAGAAGCGAGAAATCTGATGTGGTGAGCCACAGAACAAACCTTGGCACGATGCTGCGACCGCGTGCTCGGGCCAGAAGCTCCTATGGGCGAAGGTCCGACCTCGACCCCTCTGACACACCTCTTCTTCCTAGCTATCTTTGTACCAGCACAAGCCATCTTGCGCCTCTCGAAAGCAATGACGGGGTTGTGATAGAAGCACGGAGGCCTAGGACGGTCTCACGCCTGACCGGAGGAGGAGGCATCAATTCAGGCCCCTGCTCCGAATCACTAACGGGAATAGGAGTCGTCAAAGAGCACGTCGCGTGGATCGTCCCATCTTCTTGAGTGATCGGAGAAGGAGGTGGCGACATGAACTCAGGAACTAGTTACGCAACCGGGATCGGAGAACCCACCTGAGGAACAACGGCAACGTCTCCCACCTCGATATCTCGACGAGAAAAATCTTCGCGGAAAGCCAGGTACTCGGCCACGTGCTCTAGAATGTTTTCACGAGTCAGGGGATTCGGAAGATCCTACGAAGGAGCGACATACACCTCAGGGCCGTTATCTCTCTGTCCATCACATAGGGAAGTCATTCTCTCTTGGCAAGAGCTCTCAAGTCAATAGTTTGAAGAAGTGAGGAATGAATGAGGAATTAGAGAGGGAGTCCAATGTTTATAAGGATTTCCACGCAATAAAATAATAGATAAAGTTCGTCTTCGCAATCATCTTGGCCGTAGATTCCGATTAAAACACACACGACTCGCCCACAAGAATCGCAATCGAAACTTGCGAGCTGGGGGGCTAACTGTTAGGGTCAAAAACGGAAGCATCGAAATCAACGACCAAGATTCTCGAATAACTTCCGAGAGACCTCGGTAAACAAATTTCGGAGCGATAAGAAGTCATCGTAAACGAGGATAACCGTGTCGCTTCGGAAATACGATCAATGCGAACAACGACAAGTCTGGACACCCATTGGGCGCCCAGACCACAGTCTGGACGCCCAATGGGTGCCAGAACCACGCTTTCGCGATTTTCTTCTCCTTCAAATCCCGGTTCAAACATTTCTTGTTTCATCTCGATCAGAATCTCTGTTGAAGTTTCGCGGCAATAACCGTAAAGACTTGAACCTTTCGTAAAAACTTCGTATCGATCGTATGAAACGATAATGGTTAGCTCGAACACCGACATTGTCTTAAGCATACGATCGGTCTTATCATTTCGTAAAACCGTCACCGCATAGTCGTACGAAGAACGATTTCTCCGACAGAGATCGTAAAAATCGCTTTGTCGCTAAACGGCCCACGAAGACCCAAAACGCGACAAAAGCCCACTTATGATTTCAGAACGAGAACTGGCCCAATTGCGTCAACGATCTACCCGAGGTTCGCCAAAGATAAAAGAAAAATACGATAAAGTCAATGTTTGAAGATATGGAAAATTCGTAAGAATATGGAATATTCCCGAAAAAATGAAATATTTCCGCGGAAGGATATACACGAATCTAGGGCGGAAAAGGAATCGAATTTAACCTACGAAGGCATATAAAAGGAGGGCTAAGGAGAAGAATGAG
>OVAN01002724.1:0-32002 GCA_900406275.1 Anastatica hierochuntica
TTGATTTTTGGGCTTAATTTGACCGGCCCAAAATGTTAGTTTGGCCCAACTTTTTAAAAAGGCCCGTATAAAAATACGGTCTAAAATACTCGGTTTGTACGCGGTTAGCGCGCAAATCGAGGTCGATTTAATGTCGGTTATCGTGGTAAAANAGTCCGTTTGCTCGACACGTGTCCGTTCCGCGTACGACACGTGTTCGATTTATTTATTTTTTTTTTGTTTGAAAAACCATAGCTTTCGTCGCCTTTCTCTTCTTCCATTTTCGCTTCTCTGAAACAAAAGAAACCTTAAAAAAACCTTCTCTGATCGAATCTCTCTTTACACTCCATGATCTTCACGAGTTCCTCTAAACACCATGCCGAATTCGCGTAGTTCTCTGAGAAAACGACGATCGAGATCTCCGACTGCTCGATCCTCTCGAGAAGCCTTGAGAGAACCTCGCCGGAGTTCCTCATCGATGAAAGCATCGATCCCTTTCCGGCGAAGAAAGTCGTGGAGATAGCAGATGAAGGAATGGCGTGTGTCTTCGCCTCGGAAACTGAGAAACACGTCGTATTGCCGACGGGAAGGATCCGATTTGGAGGAAGATGAAGCAGCCATGGGGGAAAAAATCTTAGCGGTGAGTAAATGAAGATAGGTACAGAGACGATAAGGTTTTTGTATCGCTTGGTTGAAATGAATCGAAAAAGTTGATTGACTATGAACAGTGAGTCTTCTTCTCTGTGGGTCATACATTTGAAATTGAAACCACATCGGGAATTTTTTCAGTATGTAGAAATCGATTCAGAGAGAAAGCTTACAGATCGAAATCAATGGAAGACTGGGAAGCTTTCTGTGAGTTCCTTAGCCACCGCAAGCCTCCGCGTTCGCTGTCTGCGAGCACCGCCCATGACGCCGTCGAATTTCTCCAAAGCCTACCCTCCGATAGAATCATGAAGGTCTTCGACAGCCTCAGCACCGCCACCTTCAAAGAGATCGATGGAGACTGTAAGGAAAATCCATTTCATAGCCCAATTCTGAGAAAATTCTTGAAAGAGCATGGGAAAACACAGATCAGTGAAGATAGTGGCACTTCTCTCGAAATTGATGCTCATGAGTCTTCTCGAGATGAAGTTCTGAATCCAACACCTCTCGTCACATCAGTCAAGATGGTAGAATTGAGAGAGAAACTAGAGGAAGTTGAAATTCCTTTCCAGCCAAGATTGCCTGAGCATAAAATTACAGGGTTTGAGCCTATCTTTGTCATTTTTTGTGGCGACAACCAGGAACCTGAGGAGACGTACTTCATCGGCTACATCTCCAACGAGTTGTGTCTCCGTGGCTTCACCCCTTTGAGATATGATCTAGCAAGGAGCACAGTTACTGAGAATCTGGAAATGCTAAGTAGATTACGGGTTGGTATTATCATTATCTCGTACAACTATGCTCGTTCTAGTCAGTGCCTGGATGAATTTGTGGCAATCATGGATCATTCAAAAACAAACAACCTTGCGCTTCTTCCTGTGTATTTTAAAGTAAATATTTCAGACATTAGGGGTATACGTGGCTCTTTTGGAAGAGCATTCGCAGAACTTGTGAATTCGTTCCCGGCATCCCGAGCTCTGAAATGGAGGGAATCTCTGTTCGAATTAGCGTCCACCAATCGTTATCAGTATATTAAGGGGTAATTTGATTTGTCTCATTTCTTATTATTGTATATCTGTATGATGTGGTATATGTCTCTGATTCTGATGTTTTCTTTGCCCAGGGATGAGGTTATGCTTGCCAAGAATATTGTTCGAGATGTCATGTTGTTGGTCAATTCTGAAACTAACATGAATTCAAAAGGAATGAGGCTTCAATTGAAGAGTATCTTGTCACTGTTACATTGTTCTCAATCTTTATCCCCACATATTGTTGGACTTTGGGGTATGGCTGGCATAGGGAAGACTTCCATCACGAGAGAATTTTTCAGAACACAAACCAAGAGATATGACGTGTGCTACTTTCTGCCAGACTTTCACATAGTGTGTGAAACAAAAGGTTTGCATCATTTGCGTGATGAATTCTTCTCAAAAATTTTTGGGGAAGAAAAAGTTTTCATAGACGCATGTGATACAAAACCAAGTTTCATAAGGGATAGGGTCCGTGATAAAAAGGTTCTGATAATTCTTGATGGTGTGAGTAATGCTAGAGATGCAGAAGCTTTGGTTGGAGGGTTTGGCTGGTTTTCTGGTGGACATACAATCATCTTAACATCTAGGAATAGGCAAGTTCTTGTACAGTGTAACGCCAATGAGATTTACGAGATCCAGAAACTGTCCAAGCCTGAATCTCTTGACCTTTTCCGCCATATTTCCACCGCACAAAGCTGGAAGGGAAGGATGTCACTGATCTCGGAGCTGGTGAAATATGCTAGTGGTAATCCATTGGCTCTGCGAGTCCTAGGTTCGTCTATACAAAATCAATTTATTAATGATGAGAAACAACATCTGAGAAGATTGCGTCAACATCCTCCAGTGAAAATTCAGGATGCATTCAGAAGAAGTTTTGATAGACAAGATGACGACGAGAAGAACATATTCTTGGAGCTGGCATGTTTTTTCAGAGGGGAGAATAAAGATCATGTGGTGAACATCCTTGATGGTTGCGGTTTTCACACAGATCTAGGAATCTGTGGTCTCATTGACGAGTCTCTCATCAGCCTTGTAGATAACAGGATAGAAATGCCCAACATTTTCCAAGACACGGGTCGATTCATTGTTTGTCAAGAAAATAATGAGGCAGGCAAGCGTAGCAGACTGTGGGATTCTAATGATATTGTTGATGTGTTGAAAAACAATTCAGTAAGTCCTAGAAAATGATTCATTATTTGCTCTATTGAATCTTGAGATTACTGCTTAGGATCCTTTCTTCCCTTATAAAAGCTTATGTTCCTCAACTTCTTTGCAATTTCTTCAGGGCACAGAAGCAATTGAAGGCATATCCCTGGATGCGTCTGGCTTGACATTGGAGTTAAGTCCTACTATATTTGAGAGAATGTATAGACTTAGGTTGCTCAAGATCCACTATCCAAATTCTGAAAATCATTGCAAGCTTTGTTTACCTCAAGGCCTTTACTCTTTGCCCGATGAGCTACGGCTACTCCACTGGGAAAGATATCCTCTCGAATCCTTACCACGGAACTTTAGTCCTAAGAATCTTGTAGAACTAAACATGCCCTATAGCAACATGACAAAATTATGGAAAGGAACAAAGGTATGTGTTGACATTATTTGCTGCAGACATGTAAAACTGCGCATACCCTATTGAACTCATTTGGTTGTTTGTGTTGCGAACAGAATCTTGAGAAGCTAAAGAGGATTATTCTGAGTCACTCCCCACAGTTGACTAAATTCCCGAGGCTATCAAAGGCTAGGAACCTCGAGCATATTGATCTAGAAGGGTGTACGAGTCTGGTGAAAGTAAACTCATCTATTATTAATCATCACAAGCTTACCTTCTTGAGTCTGAAAGACTGTTCTCATTTACGAATTATGCCTACCACAGCTCATCTAGAATCTCTTGAAGTTCTTAATCTATCTGGCTGCTCAGAGCTCCAGAACCTTCAGGATTTCTCACCAAACCTGAAAGAACTGTTTCTATCTGGGACCGCTATTAGAGAAATGCCATCATCGATTGTGAATCTAACAAGACTTGTTACATTAGATCTGGAGAATTGTGAAAGACTTCAGTACCTTCCTGCGGGGATAAGTAACTTAAAAGCTATGCTCACACTTAAGCTGTCTGGCTGTTTAAATCTGAAGAGCCTTCCAAATCTTGATGCATTATTTCTACAAGATTCACAACATCTCGACACAAAGATAACTGTGGAAGAAGTTGTGCCCTTAAAGCTTCGCTCTACTATTCAAGAATCAAGGTTAGATGGCTCTAAACCGTTATGTAGTTAAATAATTTACAACTGAGATAAGATATTCATAGTTCGTGTTTCGGCAGAGATGCTGTAGAAGGATTCTTACCGGCGTTTGTATATCAATCAAGCGATGGAATACCGCAAGAAAGCTGGCCACAGGTCACTATTACTTCGTTGACCTCATCCATTTCAAACTCATTGGCGTCAAGACTATATGCCCTAAGTTCTTTGTTCCTTTGTAATGCGCACTTGGTGGATATACCTAAAGAGTTATGCTGGCTTTCTTCAGTGAAAGCAGTAGATCTTGGTCGAAACTCTTTCAGCCAGATTCCTAAAACCATTAAGGAGCTTCGTAAACTACGCAGCCTTAGATTACGCTATTGCAAAAACCTCAGATCGTTACCAGAGCTTCCCAGAGGTCTAGAGATCTTGAACGCGCATGGTTGTGTGTCTCTTGAATCATTCCCATTGGGCGTAGAGCAGTTTCCAAGGCACTACATGTTCAGTAATTGCTTTAATCTTTCCCCAGTAGTGGTCAGTGAATATCTAGGAAAACTTCTTTATAATGTTAAAGGCATGGCCAAGGGGAATCAGCTGGTACCCACTCTATCTCTGCCTCTACTCTTTATCACATTCATTTTCTAACGCATATTTAGCATATATGATACCTTTTAGACCTCACTGGAACAGGAACACATTAGCGCGCCTGCATTCAGCATCTGTATGCCTGCCTCTGAAGGTCATAAGTACGCAGATAGTTTTCGAGCTGGTTCACATGTGAGGGTAGAGCTAACTCCTACTAAGCTAAAGACCATCTCAGGCTTTGTTTTATTAGTTGTCGTTGAATTTTGGGATAATTATCGCAACACTGCTGGTTTTGGCATCAAGTGCATATGCAGGAAGAGCAGAACAGACCTCTCACCTAGATTAGAGAGAATTTTCCATTGTTGGGCTCCAAGGGAATCTCCCGTTGTTCAAAAGGATCATATGTTTGTTTTTGTCTGTGCAAAAATGCATCAGGCTGAAGGAATTGACCATGATTTTCTAGCTGGTCTTGTTACCTTCGAATTCCATCCTGTGGATTTGCAGAACAAACTTCTAAATGATAGCTGCACAGTGAAAAGATGTGGAGTCCATTTAATTACCGCTGCAACATGTGATGGGACTCATGATAGCACAAAACGCCCCTCTTCAATGGTGGATCTAGGGGAGCTTTCTAGCATGGAGCATATGGGACCTCCATATAAGAGATGTCGATTGAAAAGAGTGATTTTATCAGTTATTCTGAGCTTAAGAAAAAGGAAGCGAGAAAAGAGTGTCTCTGGAACCACAAATCTTGCTGAGGTAAATGTATGTCACGTTGCAAGTCCATGTTAGTATGGTTGTGATGTCACTTCGAACTCAATCAAATTTGTGTTGTTTGCATAACATGTTAGTATTTGGTAATCTGTATTATATATCTTCTTCTTCTTTTGCCTTTTGGTTTCCTACTAGGAAAAAATGGTTGTCTTGAGTTGACAGTTTTTGATACTTTACAAATAGCATCCTCCTCCTCTAAATCAGGTAGCTTCATTTTGTAGGTTCAGCTTGGCTCGGTTTCTCCATGGGCAAATGATGCTTCTTACAGATCTTTCTGGGGACTGCCTCCACCTCCAGGGAATGTTTTCCCCGAAAGGCCTGGTCAAGCCTTATGCGCATATTACATGAGGACAGGAGACTGCAAATTTGGTAATGCTTGTAAATATCATCATCCGAATGACAGAGAAGCCCACGTTTCTAAGGCTTTACTAGGCTCCACAGACCTCCCACCACTACAGTTGGTAAGCCGCTTCAGAAACTAACAGTATCAGATCCCAGTTTTTCTTTCCTTCAAATCTCATCTTAAAACTATCCACATCTTTATCTTGAATTAGCTTTGAAACTGGTACAAGGAACTTAAACCTGATCGTCTGTTATTATCTTAGCTTCTGTGTATACGCGATATCATTGCTTACTCGTTTGCTTCCGACTACTTTGATAGGAAAAAATGCCTATTTATGGTGATGGTTTTCCTTGGAAGTTGAAAAGAAGACCCAAGAGCGCATCTTCCGTGCCTTCCAAGATTCCAGCAAGGGATATGGGAGAAGAACCTGCTGATATTGATAAGCCTCATCAAGAGCATGTTGGTAACAGCAAGAATGAGGCAGGTGAAGGAAGAAAGGCAACATGAAGCTGAGCTAGCAAAATAGCATAATAAAGTAAAGACTCTTTTGTGAAAAGGAGTTGTTATGGAAGAATTTAGAGAGTATAAAAAAGTGTTTGAGTATGTGGTGTGTTTGTTTCTTATGCCATTTTCTTTGTGCGAGTTCTTCATCGTCACACACAGTACTCGAATGATATTTGTGTTCGACGAATACTTGGTAATTTTGAGTATTTTTCCGGGTATTTCGGATTTTTACCAACTTTTGGATAGTTAAAATACATTCGAATTAAAAGTTCGAACCGATCCGGACTCGAACCGAAAATCGGACAGAGTGCCCAAAAACCGAATTTTTTTTTTTTACAATTTTATAAAATATGTTAATTTTTTATTATTTTATTGATTTTTTTGGCAATTTGGTTTTTGGTTCGGGTAATTCAAGTTTTTAAGTAATTCGGTTCGGAGAATGCAATTTTTATTCGGGCAGTTCGGATTTTCAGATGATTTCGGTGTTTTTTCAAATTTTGGGTCAATTTCGGATCCTCTAAAAATTTAAAGACCGACACGAACCGAATCATACCCGAACAGAACCGATCCAAAATCCGCTCAGGTCTAATTCGACTTCTATATATCACTATTCGAATTTCGAATTAACCGATCCGATCGATTTCTATATATCACTACTTGGAAGCGACAACCGTTGACTAGGTGTTTTTTTCTTTCTTTCTTTTCCCCTTTCGCCCAAATTACATTTGTCAAAAGTTTTACCAAATTCGTGAAAGTTTTCGAGATCTTTGATCTGCTCATTTTGTTCCGACGTGTTGTTCGAATTCGATATTGTGGATGGCGAGCATTTTCTCAAGAGGCAAAGCCAAGGGTTCCCTCTTCTCCTGGATTAGTGGTCAAGAACAAGATGACCAAAAAGTTTGCAATCGTGAGCTTCTGGATAACAAAAAGGTTTGCATTCAAAGAATGTTCCTTTTTTTTTTTGCTTTTTCTTTACAAAATGTCTCAGATATAGTCTTTGAACTAAACTGTGCAGTTACTTGTTCTGAAGATTGCTGTATCTAATCGTAAGCAAAGAGCGCATGCCCTTAAAATAGTTTGTGGAATTTCAGGTGAATTTGTTTTCTTTTTTTTGCCGGTTATAATGTGATTTGCAATTTCCAGGTGAATTGTTAAGATGATTGAAGATTGGTAAGTTTCGTATTCGTATTTGTTATGTGATTGATACTTAGTTCCTCGTGTGTTATCGATTAAGTTTCTAATTTTCCCACTTCTGTTTTGCTTTTCGTGTTTAGGAATCTTTTCAGTTGATGTCAATGCCGTCATGGGCACGATGACAGTGAGAGGGACAATGGATCCAGTAGAGGTAGTGAGAAAGCTGAGGAAGCTCTGCCACACTGATATAGTGAGTATTGGGCCCTTGAGGGAGCCAGGGAAAAGTCCCAGCAAGGAGGAGTCTTCTGCGGAGAAGTCGCTTTCGCATGCTGAGGAGATTTCGCTTGTTATGCCTCAGTCATTGAGTGATGAGACGCATTCAAAATCAGAAGAGGAATCAGGTTACTCAGCTTCAGGGACGAACATAAAGGCGTCTTTTGTGGATATGTCGCTTTCGCACTTTGATGAGATTTCACTTGTTATGCCTAAATCATTGATCGATGAGACGCTTTCAAAATCAGACGATGTCTCAGCTTCAGGGACCAGCAGTACAAACTTTGTAGGCAAATCAACTGTTATGGCTCCCAACATAAAGAACCCGAGTTACCAAAACGATGAATGGTACTCTTTCTGCGAGTTCCTCAGCAACCGCCTGCATCCATTGACTCCCTCTGGTTGCAGTGCTAAAGATGCCATCGACTTTCTCTGCATGCGGCAGACTTCAGGCGACGTGGAGGGCCTTGTTGGCCTTGTTGACCGCCTCAATGATGGGTTTAAGGTGTTCGGCATAGAACCAAAGGACAATCCTTTTCACAGCGTAGCTGTCGCTACATACCTGAAGACGATGAAAAAGGTGATTCGAGAAGCTGAATGTGTATTAGTCTTTTCGTGCATTGACGACCTTGATGTGGAAGAAGCATCTTTCATTAAAGCAATTTCAAATGAGTTGCACAAGCGAGAGGTCACCCCTTTGACATATAATCTATCAGGGAGAGAGCACGTGGACGTGGATATGTTTTACAAATCTAGTGTTGGTATTCTGGTACTTTCGTATAGTTACGCTTGGTCTAGAAAGTCCCAGGAACATCTCGCGGCCATTATGGAACATTCAAAAGCAAAAAATCTTGCAATTATTCCTGTATATTTTAAGGTCACACTTTCAGAAATTTGTTCTGAACCAGCATTTCTGCAGCCTCTGAGTTCTGCCCAGCCAGGGACAGTTCATAAATGGAAGGCGGCTATGGCTGAAATAGCGTCAATTGGTGGACATGAGTGGACAAAAGAGTAAATTGGCTTCTCTTAGTTGGCGCTTTATTATTTGTGCAATGTCGCATTTGTTCCTCTTTAAACTTTTCAGAAAAACATAGAATGTGCTTGCTAACATTTCCTAAAATTCAGAGGTGTTTTTCTAAATCAGTATGGTAATTCGGGTACATGTATTTTCTGTGTTCTTTTGCAGGACTCAGGTTATGCTTACTGAGGAAGTTGTACGGAGCGCTTGCTTAATGCTATATTTGAAAAGTAGCCAGAATTTGGTCAGAATCTTAGCATTATTGAATCACTCCCAGCCTTCTGAAGTTGATAGTGTGGGTATTTGGGGTATGGCAGGCATAGGTAAGACATCCATTGCTAGAGAAATTTATGGAATTCTAGCTCCACAATATGATCTATGCTACTTTCTGCAAGATTTCGATCTAATGTTTCACATGAAAGGGCTGAGACAAATGCGGGATGATTTCTATTCTAAACTATTTGGGGAAGAAAAACTAAGTATATGCGCTTCCGATGTAAAACCAAGTTTCATGAGGGACTTGTTCCACAGAAAAAGGATTCTTGTTGTTCTCGATGACGTGAATAATGCTAGAGATGCCGAAGCTGTAGTTGGAGGGTTTGGCTGGTTTTCTCATACGCACAGAATCATCTTAACCTCTAGGAGAAAACAAGTTCTTCTACAATGTAAGGTCAAAGAGCTATACGAGATCGAAAAATTATCCGAGTTTGAATCTTTTCGTCTTTGCAAACATTATTTTAATGGAGAAAGTGGGATCATCTCGGAGCTTAGGAGCTGCAGTAGTGATATTCCATTAGCTCTCAACGTTTTGGGTTCATCTGTATCAAAGCAGCATCCAAACGATATGATGGAACATCTCTACAGCTTACGTAGAAATCCACCAACTCAGATTCAGGAAGCATTTTGGAAAAGCTTTGATGAACTAGATGAAAGTGAAAAGGATTTATTTTTGGACCTTGCATGCTTTTTTAGAGGGGACAACAAAGATCATGTTGTTCAGTTACTTGATGCTTGTGGGTTTCACACATATTTGGGAATCTGTGATCTCATTGATGAGTCTCTCATTAGCCTTGTGGACAACAGGATAGAGATCCCAATTCCTTTTCAAGACATTGCTCGATTGATTGTTCGCGAAGAAGACGAGGATCCATGCGAGCGTAGCAGATTGTGGGACTCTAACGACATCGCTGATGTATTGACAAACAATTCAGTAAGTTGACATGTGTTTAATTCTTTTAACACACTAAATAACTTCATAATTAGCCTTTCTTTAGTTGTGAAAGTTGATGTTACCGTGCTTATGCGATCGTCTTCGTCAGGGAACAGAAGCAATTGAGGGCATATTCCTGGATACTTCTGACTTGTCGTGCGAGCTTAGTCCTACCGTGTTTGGTAAGATGTACAGGCTTAGATTGCTGAAGTTCTATTGTGCCACCTCTGGGAACCAGTGCAACCTAAGTCTACCGCAAGGCCTCGAGACTTTACCTGAAGAGCTAAGGCTACTTCACTGGGAGAAATACCCTCTCAAATACTTGCCTGGGGAATTTAATCCTGAGAACCTAATAGAGGTAAACATGCCTTATAGCAACATGGAGAAGCTATGGGAAGAAAAGAAAGTAAGTTTTGACTCTATGGTATTTCAGCAACTGGCATAAATATAAGCTTGCATCTAATGGCTCATCTTGGTTATTTATCTTGTAAACAGAATCTCGAGAAGCTAAAGAAAATCAAACTAAGTCACTCCAGAAAACTAACTGATATCTTGATGTTATCAGAAGCCCTGAACCTTGAACAAATTGATCTCGAAGGGTGTACGAGTCTGGTTGACGTGAGTACATCTATTCCTCTTTGTGGGAAGCTTGTTTCCTTGAATATGAAAGACTGTTCTCATTTGCGAAGTTTGCCTTCCATGGTTGATCTGACATCTCTCAAGCTTCTTAATTTGTCTGGCTGCTCGGAGCTCGTGGAGATTAAGGATTTGGCACCAAACTTGAAAGAGTTATATCTTGCTGGGACTGTCATTACAGAACTTCCATTGTCAATCAATAATCTCACTGAACTTGTTATGCTAGATCTGGAGAACTGTGAAAGGCTTCAGCAACTTCCATTTGAAATAAACGATTTCAGATATAATCTGGAGCTTAAGCTGTCTGGTTGCACTACATTGTGGAACACTTTACTTTGATGAAGAAGACCGTGTTAGAATTTTTCTTTCTTTCTTTTTTTTCATTTTATTGCATTTGGTAAGTTACTCTGAAAATTAACTGAAGTTGTTGGCTCTTTGAAAAGTCAAAGAAGTTGTGCTGATTGGCTGATAGTGTTTAAGAACCTTCGTGGAAATATTTGTGGTTCAATGCCTCAAAAGTCTTCGTCTCTCCAAAAAGCATCATCATCGTCTTCCTCCTCTAATGGCGTTTCCTTCTTCTTCAGCCTCACCATTGGACACCTCCAAACGCCAGTTTGATGTGTTTGTGAGCTTCAGAGGCAAGGACACACGTAATACCTTCACTTTTTACCTTGTTCAATCTCTACGCCGCAAAGGTATTGATGTTTTCTTCGATGAGAAACTCGGGCGAGGCAAAGACATCTCAGTTCTCTTTGAAAGGATCGAACAATCGAAGATGTCGATCGTTGTCTTCTCGGAGAACTATGCAGACTCTGACTGGTGCTTGGAGGAGCTTTGGAAGATCATTCAATGCAGAGAAAAATCAGGTCATGGAGTGATACCGATCTTCTACAAAGTCAAGAAATCTGATGTTGAGAATCAGAAAGGGAGTTTTGGAACTCCTTTCGAGAACCCGAAGGAGAGTTTCAAGGGAGGTGACCTCAAGGTTGAAGCATGGAAGGATGCTCTGAGAATTGCTTCCAATATCCTCGGCTATGTACTTCCTGAGGAAAGGTATCGTTTAGTATCTTTGGATTTAAAGTCAACCCTGAAAATAGTGATATTCTTCTTAAGATGCATTGACTTTTTGCAATAGGACTTGAACAATATGTCTTCCACTACTCTGTTTTGCTTTCAACTACTTCATGTTCAGTTTCCATTATCTTTTTATGATTAACAAACTATTGTGTAAATGGCAGGCCGGAGGGTGAATTTGTTGAAAAGATAGCCACGGAAACTTTCAGGATGCTGAACGATTTGTCTCCGTGTGAAATATGTGTCTTCCCTGGGATTGAATCGCGCTCAAAGGAACTGGAGAAGTTATTGATGCTTGATAATGCAAATTGTGTTCGTACCGTTGGTGTCTTTGGGATGACTGGAATAGGCAAGACAACCATTGCTGGTATCATTTATCAACGAAACCGCCGTCAATTTGACGGGTACCATTTCCTTGAGGACATTGAAAAAGAGTCAAAGCGGTGTGGACTGCATAATCTACACCAAAAACTCTTGTGTAAATTATTGGATGAAGAAAATGTGGATGTTAGAGCGCATGGAAGGTTAGAAGAATTTCTGAGGAACAAGAAGCTGTTTATTGTGCTGGATAATGTGACTGAACAAAATCAAATACAAGTTCTCATCGGACAGCAGAAACTGTACCGCAAAGGAAGTAGGATTGTTATAACAACCAGAGACAAGAAACTGCTACGGAACTATGTTGATGCGACATACGTAGTTCCCAAATTAAATGACAGGGAAGCTATGGAGCTTTTCTGCCTTGAGTCATTTTCTGACAACATCTACCCCTCTGAAGAATTTAAAGATCTATCCGAAAATTTTGTAAATTATGCGAAAGGACATCCGCTAGCTCTGAAGTTGTTAGGCTCAGGTCTACGTCATAAAGAAAAAAAATACTGGATGGAGAAATGGGAGAGATTAAGGGTAATGCCAGACAAAGAGATTCAGAAAGTGCTAAAACTGAGTTTTGAAGCACTGGATGATGAACAAAAGAGCATATTTCTGGACATAGCATGTTTTTTCAGGTCGCAAAGAGCAGATTTCGTTTCCAGCATCCTGAAATCAGAGCGTGTCAATGCTACAGCTGTGATGAGAGATCTTGAAGATAAGTGTTTGCTAACCATTTCTTATAATCGGCTTGAGATGCATGATCTAATGCATATAATGGGGAAAGAAATTGGATATGAATCATCCATCAAAAGGGCAGGCAAGCGTAGCAGGTTGTGGAACCACAAAGATATTCGTCATGTGTTGGAGCATTTAACGGTATGTGACTCGCTTCATTAATTCTCCATTGATTTTCTTTAGTACATCATATCTAAACTTGATGTGGTTGTTCTAGAATTGTGTTCTTAATCATTTGATCTTTCTTTCCAGGGAACTGAATGTGTTAGAGGCATTTTCTTGAACATGTCTAATCTCGGAAGGATCAAGCTAAGTCCTGATGTTTTCTTGAGGATGTCGAATCTCAAATTCCTGAAATTCTACAATTCTCATTGCTCGCAGTGGTGCGATAAGAGCCATAAATTTCAGTTCTCTAAAGGGCTTAATCATTTTCCGGATGAGCTTGCATACCTTCACTGGCAGGGATACCCTTTTGAATATCTGCCATCAGAATTCAATCCAGAGGAACTTATTTATCTGTGTCTGCGTTATAGCTACATCACACAATTGTGGGAAGATGAGAAGGTGAAATCCCCGTCTGTATAAAAGATGATTCTTTAGTTTCTCTACTGATTTGGTTATATAATTGTTGTGTAGGCGCCACATATTACAGAAAAGTTAAGATGGGTCGACCTCAGTCAATCAAAAGACTTGGTGAATTTATCAGGTTTGTCCGGGGCTAAAAATATTGAGAGATTGGATCTCGAAGGCTGTACAAGTTTGGTTATGTTGGGCTCATCAATCAAACAGATGCACAAACTTATTTACCTGAACCTCAGGGAGTGTACAAGCCTTGAGAGTCTTCCAGAGGGAATCAATTTAAAATCGCTGAAGACTCTGATCCTCAGTGGCTGCTCAAACCTCAAAGAGTTTCATATTATATCAGAAAATATTGAATCTCTTTACTTGGAAGACTCAGCAATCGAAAAAGTTGTTGAACATATCGGAAGTCTTCAGAAACTTATTTTGCTGAATCTCAAGAACTGTAGGAGACTCAAGTATCTTCCAAACGATATGAATAAGCTGAAATCACTTCAAGAATTGATTCTCTCTGGATGTTCAGCGTTGGAGAATCTTCCATTCATCAAGGATGAGATGAAATGCTTGGAGATTTTGCTTATGGATGGAACGTTTATCAAACAAACTCCTAAAACAGTTTGTTTGAGTAACCTCAAGGTATTTTCGTTTTGTGGATCTAGTATTGAAGATTCCACAGGATTGTTATTGTTGCCTTTCTCAGGCAACTCTTGTTTATCAGACCTCTATCTCACAAACTGCAATATCAACAAGTTGCCAGACAACTTTTGTTCCTTATATGCATTGCGGTGTCTATGCTTAAGTAGAAACAACATTGAGAATCTACCTGAAAGCGTCGAGAAACTTCAGTGTCTGATGGTGCTTGACTTGAAACATTGCCGCCAGCTTAATTCTCTTCCGGTGCTTCCATCTAATCTACAATATGTAGATGCCCACGGGTGTGTTTCTCTAGAGAAAGTCGCAAAACCAGTGAGACTTCCCCTAGTAACTGAGAGAATGCATACTACTTTCATCTTCACGGATTGTTTCAAGCTGAACCGAGCTGAGCAGGAAGGAATTGTAACTCAGGCAAAACTCAAGAGCCAGTTACTGGCAAAGACATCTCTTCAGTATTATCATAAGGTCCATATCCATTTTGCACAGTTATCATACCTTTATTCTATGCTCATGCTTAAATGGTTTTCTTTGTAACCCTTTGCAGGGACTTGTTCTCGAGCCTTTGGTTGCTGTTTGTTTCCCAGGAAGTGATGTACCCTCTTGGTTTTGCCATCAGAGAATGGGAACTTCGATAGAAACTGACCTTCCTCCACACTGGTGTAACAATAAATTTATTGGAGTTTCCCTCTGTGTTGTTATCGCCTTCAAGGATCATGAAAGTCATCATGCCAACCGATTATCTGTAAGATGCAAGTGCAATTTCAAAAATCGAAGTGGTCAGTCTATTAGCTTTAGTTTCTCTCTTGGGGGATGGAAAGAGTCATGTGGATCATCTTGCCATGAACCACGAAAACTTGAATCTGACCATGTGTTTGTCAGTTATAACAACTGCAATGTGCCAGTCTTCGAATGGAATGAAAAGAGCAGTGACGGTAATAGATGTCATCCCACTACTGCCTCGTTTGAATTCAACCTTACAGATGACACTGAAAGGAAACTAGAATACTGCAAGGTAATAAGGTGTGGGATGAGTTTGCTATATGCTCCAGATGAGAACGACCGTGGATTCCAAGGAATACGGGAATCAGACATTGTTGCGCATACATCGAACGAAGCTTTTGTGCCTATTCGAGGTTGGTCCCACGTCGAAGAAGGAAGGAATGGTAGAGTAAGAGATGAAATTCATTCATGAAAGGTACTAGAATGCTTATATCTCTTGGATTTCTCTTAGTAGCTTGCTTATGATCGAAAAAGGAAATCGGGTAAAGTTAAACGGAAAAAGAGTAGAATGCAGAACCAACCAAAGCCACATGAGCCTGAAGCTTCTTTTTATAAGGCTAAACCGCCTAAGCCGGAGACTGCTTCTTCTTATAAGTCTAAGGAGCCTAAGCCCGAGGCTTCGTGGAGGAAAGTGAATACGTTTGGACAAAATGAAATAGCTGCAAGACACATTGTGAATATGTGAGGGCTACTTGTCTTAACATGACCTTATCTTGTCCAAACTGCGGACAGGATTTCGTTGTGACAGAGATACTTCCAGAGGTAATCAATGGGAGGCCATTCATCAGATTGAGTCCCTCTTATAAGTCAACAAGCAAAAGGAGAAGTGATACTTCTTCTTCTTCGAGTTTGGCTGCGCACCACGAAAGAATTAAAAGATGGTTTGAGCCGGAGATTGAGGCTGAGAATGACTCTTCGTCGAACAAAGAGAATATCAGAACCTTTTGGACAATGTGCAATAGATGTAAGACACTTTTTAAACTTACAAGAACTAATTATCTTAACAAGATCTTGCCTTGTCAAACTTGTGGTCGTAATTTTGTTGCAGCAGAGATAATTCCTGAGATAATCAATGGAAGTCCAGCCATCAGATTGAGTAACAATTTTCGACCAACAAGCAAAAGAACGAAAACCGCTTCGTCCTCCTCTTCTACAACTTCAGCAACTGATACCGCAAAGGCTGCAAATCAAGCTGAAGAAAACATGAAAAGATGGTTTCCGGAATCAGCTGCTGATATTGCTGCTAGAGGATATGCCAAGATGGCAACAGGAAATGTAAACTCTACTTTCGAAGATGAGAGCCTTTTCGCGAAACCCACAACAACAGGAAATGCAAACTCTACTGTTGAAGCAGAGAGGATTTTCGAGAGAATGTTTGAGAATTTCGTAGCAAGACGTGAACTAAGAAGTAAGACATGAAGATTGAATGTGTTTTTTTAACTCTTTTGTTATGTCACTTTCTGTAAAGGGAAGAAGAGACTAGCTATTATACATCTTGTTTTTAATCTCAGGTCATTGTTATCCGCCGTCTGATCTGTCTTTTGCGCCAGAGGTTGATGAACTACTCTGTAATCAATACCTACAACTTTGTACATAAGATTGTCTATGTCGGATCAATCGGTTGCAAACCGCAATTGGTATTTGATTTTCGATGGAACCTTGTGTTGTTTCATGAGTCCAACAACTTCACACAGCAACAGATTCGAGAGTGGAGTATGTTAAAGAAGAAACAGTAACCTTTGGTTAAAGGCTGTTTCTCTTTTCACTGGATTCATCAATCTAACACTTGCATCTTCAACTTCAGCGCCTGATAGCGAAAATGCAAACACACAAAGGTGCTTAATCACGCGGATTCTTATCTAGTATTCATCACTAATCTAGTTTTGTTATGTCTTAATTGATTTTCGGTTAAACCGAATTATATAGACTGGTTTACCCGAACCGAATTTTCTTCTTATATGAACATGTGCCAATTATCAAAGTGGGGTCCACTTAAATCGTCACGTTTTTTCCGATTTTGTTTTTTTCGGCCACGTTTTTTCCAGTTTAAAACGAAGTTAATTATTTCCTTTCTCGTCCCTTAAATCTTAAATGTTTCCTTTTCATCCCTTAAATCTCAAAAGTTTTCACTTTTCCCCGAATGTTTATAATCGAAGATGTAAATCTCCTTGTAAATTTCATATCGGGATATTCGTTGAAGCATCCTAAATTTTTTCCCCTTTGTTCCTTATTCTTTCGTCTCTCTGAGTTAGGGTTTGGCGAACGCAGCTGTTAACGCGTTAGCTCCATCTTCAATTCGTGATCCAAGAAGCCATAATCAGGTTCGTGTGTTTCGATTTTTCCATCTTCTCTCTTGTAACTTTATCGGGTTTGTTGGGTTTTTACGAACGTGTCGTATCTTCTTTGGATCTGTTTCTACTTTCTTTCATTTGTTAGCCAAGTCCGTATCGAATCGTTCATGGGAACATGCCCAGTTTTTATTTTCTCCGTGTAGTTTTGTGAATTTTGGGTTTTGGTCGGATCCCTCCACGAAGAATTGAAATTTCCACGGCGAATTTGCTTTGTTATTTCACGTAGATGAGCAGATTAAATTTCGTATTTTTTTGATAAATTGTTCTTTGAATCCTCTAAAAGAGCTGACATTTCTTATTCAAATGTATAGTTCTGACGCAGAGATCAAGATCTTCGAGCTTGTATCATACAGGTATGAATCTAAAGCTCCTGGGTTAGCAAACTAGTTTTCTTTTTTCTAGCTTACAGTTCAGTGTTTTTCAAACCAAGCTGATCACTGTTATGAAGTAACACGCATTTGTTGTTGGTGGTTCTGTTTTTTTTAGCTAGATCGGTGAAAAGAGACCAATGGCGGGAGTATTACCTGGGGATTGCTCATACAGTGAGAGTGGTATCTCGTCTTACTCGAGGAATTCCAACGAAAAGCAGGACGAGGGTGCTCGTTGGTATTTTGGAAGAAAAGAAATAGAAGAGAATTCGCCATCGAGGTTGGATAGTATTGACTTAAAGAAGGAAACATACCTCCGCAAGTCATACTGTACATTTTTGCAGGACTTGGGCATGAGATTAAAAGTGTAAGCATAATGTTCTCTCACCTATTTGTTTCGGCTATCTTTATACTTTGCATTGTGCATTCTCCCTAGATTTTGGATCAGGACATGGTAATTCGTCCATGATGATGCTTAGAGATTATAGTGATCCCTGAACATGTAGGTTTTCGCTTGTTTAAAATTCCGAAATTTATAGAATTTAGTGCGGTAGAGGTCTAGTAAGAGTTATTTGCAACAAAAAGGGGAAACTTGTGGGATATATACCTCAATAGTCTTTTAGTGGCTTTGCAGTTTAGTTAATACCTAGTCTAGTCGTTCTTCCTGTGGTTTCGTATGCACTGTTTGCTTTCACCTTTGGCTATCTTAGTTAATGCAACTAATATAGTTGTATGCTACAGTCCTCAGGTTACAATAGCGACAGCAATAATCTTCTGTCACCGATTCTTCATTCGCCAGTCACATGCTAGGAATGACAGAAGGGTAAGTGTAATTTTTGCATGCGATCTTATTGAATGCACTAGAGTTATGGGCCTACTCGTTGTTGTTCTAGCCCTTCTGCTGGACGCCTTGTTTCCTTTAACTAGGAGCACTGAAATTGCTTATTGGTGTTCATTTATATTCATTGTATACACCTCGCTGCCGGTTTCTGTTGTATAACTATTTGGAGCGAACTAGCTGATGGAGTAGGTGACTTTACACTGATTTCTTTCATAGATATTTTTTAGCAAGCGTTTTTAGTCTATTCGGTAAGATTGCATATAGTTCTTGCACAGATTTATCCTTCTAGAACAGAACTGTTGTAAGATTATTACTGAGCTCTTTTTCCATGTTGTCCTCTATCCACATCCAGACAATTGCTACAGTCTGCATGTTCCTTGCTGGAAAAGTTGAAGAAACTCCAAGGCCGTTAAAAGATGTTATTGTCGTCTCCTATGAGATAATACACAAGAAGGATCCTGCTACTGCACAGAAAATCAAGCAAAAGGTTCCAATACTTACAAACCTTTTTCTATTCTGTTGCTTCCTGCAGTTTGTTATAAGTGAATCTGTACTTTTGTCCTGTATTTTCTATTTCTGATGACAGTAGTTTTGCACTAACCGCAGATTGTGATTGCTCGTTGCATGGCCACAATTATCCTATTTCTTAAAGTCATTTTTGTTGGATCTCTTATCTGTGTTGGTCACCTTATCTATTACTTCTCTTCTCTGTGCTGAACTTAATTCACTTTGCAGGAAGTATATGAGCAACAAAAAGAGCTTATACTTATCGGTGAAAAGATTGTACTTTCCACATTGGGGTTTGACTTCAATGTTCACCATCCTTATAAACCGCTAGTGGAAGCAATAAAGAAATTTAAGGTGGCACAAAATGCTCTGGCACAGGTTGCATGGAATTTTGTTAACGATGGGTACGTTTAAAGTCTGTTTCCTTCAAAAGCTTCAGATAGATCTATCTGCCTTGTATTTTCGTCTTCATACAATGAAAAGATGATTGCAGTCTGCGGACGTCACTCTGCCTGCAATTTAAGCCTCACCACATTGCGGCCGGTGCAATTTTTCTTGCTGCCAAGTTCCTTAAAGTGAAATTACCTTCAGATGGAGAGAAGGTTTGGTGGCAAGAATTTGATGTCACACCTCGACAACTGGAGGGTTAGAATACTATCTCTATCATTACGGGATTGTTTCGACTTTGTCTACTTGAGTTACACGCGTTATTCGCAACATGATGTTAAAAGCTACCACTTTTTCTATACTGCAGATGTTAGTAACCAAATGCTTGAGCTCTATGAGCAAAACCGTGTTCCTGCTTCCCAAGGAAGTGAAGTTGAAAGTAGTGTAGGTGGAGGATCAGCTCATCATGCTGGTTCTAGGCCAGTATCAGCACGTCCAATTCATGAGCATTCAAATTCTGATAATCACGGGGTCTCATCAAAAGCTACACAAAAGCAGAGCAATGATAATGGAAGTGGTGAGGCAGGTAGTGTCATTACCGAGCAGAAGGGGGAAAGAGATAGAGAAATGAAAGATAGCTCGCATACTGAAAATAATCCAGCGTCCAAGTCTAGACTGGGAGTTGAGGCACCTGGGAAGGACAAAACAGAGAGAACAGGTGCACATCTTCCAGATGATAGCATCGCTCTTGATAAATCTAGAAACGTTAACACAGGTGATGCCCTGGTCAGCCAATCGCCAAAAGACTTGAAACTGCTTAGAGATAAGGTAAAGGCTAAACTAGAGGCTAAGAAGTTCCAAGGTGAAAGGACGAGGAAAAAGGATTTGATGGATGAAGATGATTTGATCGAAAGGGAACTGGAAGATGTCGAATTACCCGTTGAGGATGACAAAGAAAAACCAAAAAAGAAGTCCAAAGAAGAAAGCAAGATTCATGATGGAAACAACTCAGTAGGCAATAACACCGAGGAAGGTGAAATGGTAGATGATGTATCTTCAACAATGCCTAGCCGGAAGAGAAAAATCGACAGCCCTTGTGAGAAACCATTGGGAGGAGGAAAAAGGCGCGACAACAAGAGTGAGAATGATGAAGAAGGTGGCAAGACAAGCAGAGGAGAAAGTGATAGTTAGTCATACTCATAGTGACCAAGAGCCAAGGTAAAATGATCTCTTTGCTCAAAGAGACATTCGAGTACTTTGATTTCCGAGTTCCAACCATTGCGCGAAACGATCCGAGTGTGTTAATGGCGTTGTTGGTTATATAGTTGGTGCTTTACTTGTATCCTCCCGTAGGCTAGGAACACTCTTGAGAAACCAAGACCACTATTGGAGAATTTTTGCCGATATTTTTAGAGCCTTTTATGTTTCTCTAACAATAGAAAAGCTATTCTGATTATGGATTGGTTTAGATTGATGACCATATCGGTTAGCAACAAAATCAATTTGAGTTAAGTATGGAACCGGGAGTTAAATTTCCGGTTCAGTTAGGTTATTGGAATTTAGAATATATAACTCACTATAAATATTCAGTGAGGTATCGGTTTTGATTGTTACTTTCGGTACGATCAGTGTAAAAAAAAAGAATCGATTTTGGTTTTGAAATTTAGAATCCATTCGGTTATTTTAAAATTTCGGTTTGGTTGACGTGAGCAAACCGCCCTAAAGAACGGAACAATGAATACCTAAAAGCCCGGTGAACAAAAAAAAAAAAAAAAANCTCTCCTCTCTCTCTCTCTCTCTCTCTCTCTCTCTCTTTCTCGTCGTTGGCGGCAGATTAAAAACATTGCAGAAGAGAACAAAACTCATCTTCGTCTTTCTCCTTGAAACCCTAATTTCACAGTGGCTTTTGAAGTTTACAACGAGCTCGATTTTCAATTTAAGCTAAAAGGATGTAAGTATTTGCTTACCAGAAACGGTTCCTTTTTGAGCTTTTGGTTTTTGCAGAAAGCAATGAATATGTAATTATCTTCTCTTTTCTCGTTGTTGGAACTTTGTAAAAATTCCATTAACAGGTCGAGGATATGCGTTAAGAATTTGCCTAAACATGTAACAGAGGATCGTCTTCGTGATGTTTTTTCACAGAAAGGAGAAATCACTGACGCCAAATTGATTCGATCCAAGTATATATATACACACTCACTACTAATGTTTAAATCGAGTGTTGTTCTTCTTTTGTTCGATTTTGAATCTTTGTTTTTTGGATTTGCAGTGAAGGTAGAAGTAGACAATTTGCATTTATTGGATTCCGTAGTGAACATGAAGCTCAAGAAGCTATTAAGTATTTCAACAAGTCTTTTCTTGATACTTCTCGTATTTTTGTTGAGGTTTGCAAATTTTTAAGCTTTAGAAAGACTCTGTTTCTACTTGTTTGAATCTTGATTTAGATTCTCCTTTGTGAGGGTGTTTAGGTTGCTCATAGAGTCGGAGATGCGGACGCTCCTCGTCCGTGGAGTCGTCATTCACTGAAGAAACTAGGGAAAGTTAATGGGAATAGTGAGAAGTCTTCTACTGAGATTGCTAAAGGAGAGAAAAAGAGGAAGAAGAATCCAGAGGCTGATGATCCTGAGCTTCGAGAATTTCTTGAGGTTGTGCAGAGAGGTAAGTCGAAGATCTGGTCCAATGACATGTCGATTGCTCCTACCGCTGGAGAAACCGGAAAAGATAAGGTCTTGGTGAAGAAAGCGGAAGAGTCTGTATCTAAAGGGTCGTCAGATAATGTAAAGACTAAAGAAGAGAAAGTTGTTGCTCCGACTGATGATATTTCTGACATGGAGTACTTCAAGAGTAGAGTAAAGAAAAGTGTGTTGGATTCAGACAGTGACAGCGAATCTGATAGTGATGAACGTCAGGGTGTTGATGGTGGTGAAGACGGCCATGATGCTGACATTCGCGTTTTTCCAATTGATGGTGATGTTGAAGCCGGCAGAGTTGATAAAGATGATAATGAAAACGCCATGGAGGTAGACGCTGATGGCGAAATAGTTAAAGAATCGAAAGCTGCCAGTGATGATGTTCTTGACACTGGTCGCCTTTTTGTCCGTAATCTGCCCTACACTGCTACGTACGGGATCTTCTAGTTCATCATTTTCTCCTGTTTTTTCTGTTATTTATCGTATGCATATGTGATTGTTGTCAATAATCTCATGCAACAGAGAAGAAGAGCTTATGGAACATTTTAGCAAATTTGGTGAAGTATCAGAGGCCCATCTTGTTCTTGACAAGGAAACCAAAAGGTCCAAAGGAATTGCCTACATCCTTTACGCTATTCCGGAATCTGCGGCAAGGTATTATACATGCCAAAAAGTAGACTTATGTTGATTTTTTTTGCTGCTGGTCACTCCTTGAGGTCTAAGCGTATGCTTTTCAAGAAGTGGCATTATTTTTATCTGCAGCTGTTGGTTCAGGTATTGAATCGTTTGGATGGTGATGCAGGGCAATGGAGGAGTTAGATAACTCAATTTTCCAGGGGCGTTTGTTGCACATTTTGCCAGCCAAACCCCGTGAAACGTCTGATAAGCAAGTGTCAGTGACCTGGCCTTTCCTAAGTTTCTGTCTTCAAACTTGTCATATTTCAGTGGACTAGAATTTGCTGGTAGTTGCTTAACATGGCTTTTCCCAATAGGAATGAATCTTCTAATCTGCCAAAAACATTCAAGCAAAAGAGGGAGGAACAAAGAAAGGCATCTGAAGCTGGTGGAAATACAAAGGCTTGGAATAGTTTATTCATGCGACCAGATACTGTAAGTTTTCCTTGTTTTAAGAACGCATCCATTAATGTTTTCGACACAAGCTTTCTGCTTTGCTTCATGTTTTTTTGCTTTTCATCTCTGTGTTGTAGATTCTAGAAAACATAGTCAGGGTGTATGGTGTAAGCAAGAGTGAGTTTCTTGACCGTGAATCAGAAGATCCTGCGGTGCGCCTTGCCCTGGGAGAAACAAAAGTGATTGCGGAGACCAAAGAAGCCCTTGCTAAAGCTGGAGTAAATGTCACTTCTTTGGAAGAATTTGCTACAGGGAAAGGTGATGAGAAGAAGCGAAGCAAACACATTATCTTAGTAAAGAATTTGCCTTATGCTTCCACTGAAACGGAATTGGCTGAAATGTTTGGAAGATTTGGAAGTCTAGACAAAATTGTTCTCCCTCCGACGAAAACGATGGCTTTGGTATTGCTCTTCATATGTGTTATACTTCAATATTTTCGATGAAAGTTGATTGTTCTTTAACCTGTCTTTACATGACCTTCAGGTTGTTTTCCTTGAACCAGCGGAGGCACGTGCAGCTATTAAGGGAATGGCATACAAGCAATACAAGTAAGCTTTAAAATCAACTTTTATGTTTATTAAACTAAAACAGGAAGAACAAAGGACTGATAAGTGATAATTGCTTTAAGTATCTAAAATTCTTTTTCTTTCTGTAAACTGTTTCTTGGAGATAAATGTTTGTGCTAGTTAAACCAAACTGCTTCATGAAATTTCCCTATTAATTGCAGAGATGGTCCCCTGTATCTGGAGTGGGCTCCTGAAGATATTCTTGAGCCAAAAACACTTCCAGCTAACAGTGAAAAGAAGAGTGATGCTGGAGAAAATGAAGTGAGAAGGGTTAACTTGGAGCAGCAGGTTGAAATCGATCCAGACATAACAGAGGTTTGTCCAGTTATGATTGTTGCAAACATTATAAAATCATATGTTCTTCCTTTTTGTATGGTATCAAACTATCCAAACTGAAAGGTAGGTGAGAAAATCTTGATTACATTGGGCAACTATTTGATTTTAGTCTTACCTCTTGCCTCTACATACGGGTTTAGTACTATTTTATTAGTATTGGGGTTAGGTACTGAAATAATTTTCTTTTCATTGGCTTGAAATGTCTGTATTCTAATCGATTTTGTAGATAAAAATGTTACGTAGGTATCTTTTGAATTGTTCTGTTGGTAACACTCTCTTTTAATAATCCATTATATTTCAGTCAAATGTCCTTCATGTTAAGAATCTGAACTTCAAGACAACTGATGAGAGTTTGAAGAGACATTTCACTGGACTGGTGAAACAAGGAAAAATTCTGAGTGTCAAGGTAAGTTCTCGTTTGTTGCTGACACGTGATACGTACTTAACTTAACCATAAGTCTGTTTAATATTTCCATTATATGCAGATAATAAAGCATGTGAAGAATGAGAAGACTCTTTCAAGCGGTTATGGTTTTGTTGAATTCGACTCTACAGAGACAGCGACCAATGTCTACAGGGATCTACAGGTATGCAATAGTTAATTCTCTTTGAAACTTAATCGGACTTGGACGAAGTACTGACACACTTTCTTATGATTTTTGCAGGGAACTGTTCTGGATGGGCACGCTTTGATCTTGAGATTCTGTGAAAACAAGCGGAGTGACACAGTTAAGAACGGTTCAGACAAGGACAAAACATCGACGAAGTTGCATGTGAAAAATGTTGCGTTTGAAGCAACCAAGAAAGAACTTAGACAGCTTTTCAGTCCATTTGGACAGGTAAGCCTCTCTCTTACGGTGAATGAAGTGATCATACACCGTTTGTTCTTTCTATTTACAAACCGTGAACACATTCTGCCATTTTCGGATAACTATGTGCAATTGCTGAACCGTTTGGTCTTATGCTTGTTTCGGTTAAGATATGCTCCATTGTATTCTCAGGACTCAACATACATGTTTCTCTGATTTGTTTATGCAGATCAAGAGTATTAGGCTTCCAAAGAAGAATCTCGGAAAAGGTTCTGGTTTTGCGTTTGTGGAATTCATGACAAAGCAAGAAGCATTAAACGCTAAAAAATCATTGTCAAGCACTCATTTATACGGACGACGTTTGGTAAAGAGTCTTTATGTTTTGTACTCTTTAATCTCTCTCAACCGAAGCTTGACAATACTGATAAACCTCGGTACCGATGTTTCTTTCTTGCAGGTGCTTGAGTGGGCGAATGATGACAACAGTATGGAAGCGATCCGAGCTCGTTCTGCAGCTAAGCTTATGGAACAAGAGAATGGTAATACAAAGAAAAGGAAAAGCTCGACTGTTGTTGAATGAAGTTTGAATTAACCATTGACCATGGTGTGTGATGAATGATGATACTCCATGGTTGAGATTTTGCTCTCTGTTACTTACTTTTTAGTTCAGAAAAAAATGTGTTATAAAACGAATGTTTCTACAAAGTTTTATAGAAACCTTTTCTGTTGTTTTTCTCTTTGGAACTTATCTACTCTATATACTGACTACTAAAGATAAAAGTTTACGGAAGGACGTAAACCGATTCAAATACGACAAATCAGACCGGACCGGTTCTCTGATTTAAAACTTATTTTGGTTATTAGAACTAATCGGTTTAAATCACTCCATGCATGCGTATGTGATAGTATGATAGTCAATGAAAAAGTATCCTATATGAAATGTATAATTTCCTTTTTTCTAGTTATTTCTCCTTAATTACTAAATATAAAACTTCTATTTTTCTAGTTTTTTTTTCTTTTTAAATTATTAGCATTCTAGAAAATTTTCCTAGTTAATAATATTCCTTATTAATGAAAAAATGTAAAACTTACAAATTTCACCTATTTAGTTACAAAAAGCAAACTATTGTACGTTGATGAAACATTTATATATAAGTATAATTTGCATCAGACGAAAAAATTTAGAAAGAAAAACAAAAGATTTAATTTGGTGAAGAAACAGAGAGGATGGTGGCTAAAATGGCGATAGGGTTCATAGTAATGGCATGTTGTGTAATAATGCTCGTCTTGATTCATGTATGGTTTTGCTTTCGTGCCGACCGACTAAAGATCGAACCCAATCTCGGTCCTTAACATTTTTTTATTATTATGTTTTGTTTTGGTTTGGTTTCTTTTATTTAATGAAGATTTTAAAGTAGTAAGCAAGTCGTGTTAATGCTATGCGAGGGTGCAATATTTGTCAATAATATATTTTGTTAACTCTCTGTTCTACGTTTTCTATTTGGTATTTTAATGATGATTTTGTTAATGGAAAATCCATAATAACATATTTTTTAATAATCGGTTTCTTATCTCGACAAAGCCGCAAAACAAAGCCGCAAAAGCAAAAACCAGTAAAGAAAAATATTCCCTTTGTCTCGCAAAAAATGTTTTATATGTCATTCAATAGTACGTTAACAAAATTTCTTTCAAATTAATACATTAAAACAGTGAGGTCAAAACCAAAATTTTGTTTATAAATTTACATCGAAAATGTAAAACGACACTTTTGTGAAATAAAACTAAAACCACGACATTTTTTATGAAACGAAGGGAATGTTATGTATAAAGACGAGCAATCTAATCACAATGATCAAATTAGTAAATATGAATAGCTATTAAAAAGGAGCTCCCATAGTAATGGTTGCATATTGAGAGAAAAAGCTTATTTTTGTCTCAATGGAACTTTTAAAGTTGAAAGAAATTAAATTGTTTTTAGTTTACTATCCTAAAATATATGTGTGTATTATTAACATCATCAACATATAAAAATGTTACATTTCGACAAGAAATATTTTGAAATGACCAGTACGCATCACAAAAAGTTATATTGTAGTGTATGTGAACATGAAACGTAAAGTTTACATTTCACCTTATTCACTAAATGTAAAATTTCCAATTTTTCCTAAAAGTAAATGTTCCTTAATAACATAATGTAAAACTTACAAATTTAACTTATTTATTATTTACAGAAAAATGTAAAGTTTTGTGTCGAAGAAACATGTATATATATATTTACACATATATACATATAGCTATAATTTGCATTCTACAAAAAAAACTTAGAAAGAAAAACAAAAAGAATTGGTGAAGAAAGAAACAAGATGCCTTATTACATCATAGGGATCATAGTTCTCGCAGTTTTGTTACTCCTTATGGCTTCGTATTTTCTATGGGATTGTTGTCGCTGCGATGGAAAAAGGATTACGGCAATATAATATATAATTAGTAATTATTTCTATTTATTTATGTATTCGTCTATTTAATAATTTTGGTTTTATTTTATGGATTCTTAGATTATTGAGCTTTTAAAATAAGTATTCTAATGTTTAAGAATAATACTTTTTATTTTTGTCTTGGTTTAATGATATTGTAATCTCTCTTCTACATATTCTAATTAATATTTCAGTGATTTTGTTTACATTGATTACATGATTATGATTACGAGTATGTGGTGTACATATTTGATTTGAGGGATATAGAGAAAATAAATCTATATGAAATTTTTTAATATGGCAATGGCAATATTCCAACCTATAAGCTCTCTTATCAAAAAAACCTAAGCTCAAGATTTTCAGAGTATAAAGAAGAAAAAAGTAACAAAAGAGTATATATTAAGGCATGTGTTTGAGTTTATCTCTACCAAACATTGTCCTCTTGAGATGTTTAATATTAAACTATACTCATTGTCCTCATAGATATGTGACAACATTTGTATCCTAGAATCATTCATTTCATCACAATTTTCAAAGAAAGTTGATAAATAACTAAAGATTACTCGAAAAAACAAGAAGTTCTTTGTCTTAATCTAAGCCAAAAGCAATATATGATGATCAAATGCGTAAATTTTGCAAGCTTTCCTCCATTTGGGCTTCAACATCTCTTTCTTTAATGGTTTTCTTCATCTTCCTAATCGCATTTTCGATATGCATCTTCTTCAAAAGCTCAGGCTTACCTCTCACAAAATACTTCCTATGTCCAAATCTCCATTGCCCTAACTTATTCCCTTTCACTCTTGAAAATCCCTATACCAACACTCATATATATATCAAGAAGATATTTCTTAAGCTTAGAGATAGAGAAACTTACATATTTCTTAAGCTTAGAGAGAAAATCTGAAAAGTTGCTACAATAGAATCTAGAGAGAATCTTGCTATGAATTAGGTCTTGGAGATTACGTATGACAAAACTCTTGTTGCTTTTGCTCCATGAGATTATGATATCAAGTGAAGGATCATCCACTATCTCATATATATCCTTGTAGAATTTACTTAATCCCTTTGGAAAATCTTGAACCATGGCTTAGCTACAAACACAACTCACTTGGAACCCTTAAAAAAAAATCACACAAAGCCCTAAAAGAATATCCACAAATTATGAAAATGAAGAAAGGGAGACAAATTGAATGATATTGATCTCTCAACTAGATAAGTCTTTTTGGGCTTTTATTGGGCCTTTTCATTTTGTTGTTTTCAGAGTTGATATCTCTTTTTCGTAAAAAGTGTCAAACATATAAAAAAAATTTAAAAAGTCGTACATACCCTTCATAAATACTTAAAAACTAAAATCGGAAAAACTAGAAAAGAAAGATGATGATCAAATTCGTAAACGTTGGAAGCTTTCCCCAATTTGAGCTGCAGCTTTGATACCTTTATAATGTTTGAGCCTCTTCATGCTAGTTTTGATCTGTAGCTTCTTCAAAAGCTCAGGTTTGCCTCTAACGAAATACTTCTTATGCCCAAATTCCAAATGTTCTTTATTCTTCTTTATTCTTACAAATCCCTTCACCAACACACATACAGCAACAAGATCTGATGTAAGAACATAAGAGAAGAGAAAGCGAGAGAGAGAGAATGCAAAAAACAAAAAACTTACCTTATCCTTAATCTCGGAGAGCAAAACTGAGAAGTTGATGCAATAGAATCGCCGGAGAATTTTCCGGTGAGTTAGATCTTCCACATTCCAGATGATGAAACTCTTGTTGGTTTTGCTCCATGAGATCACAGGATCAAGAGAAGGATCATCCACGATCTCGTACAAAACCTTGTAGAATTCATATAGTCCCTTTGGGAATTCGTGAACCATCGCAACACAAACCCTAACAAAATTCCCCCAAAAATATTATGAGATATCGTCAGGCGAAACGAATGAGATAAACTTCTTGTTCCATCTTATTTCTGCTCTCTCAACAACAACAACACAAGTCTTTTGGGCTCTTATTGGGCCTATTCACTTTTTCTAAATCAGGTGTTTTCTCAAGCGAAGAAGATAATTTTTTTTTTTCTAATTCAAACAAATTACTATGTTTCTCTTTTCGCTAATATTTTCATTTGTTTTTGAAAACGCTTTTTTTTTTTTGATAACTGTCGGATCCGGCCACCGAGGTCAACCGACTAATCCCACGAGTCCACTAGATGAGGAGTCGCCTTGTTGGTTTAGGCCAGAGATCGATTCCCTTCTAGCGCGAAATTATTAGTCTCATATGTGGCCACTCGGACTGTTTTAAATGACAATAACACTTAAAATTTTTCTTTTTCTTTGAGTTTGAATTACACTTTTAACTTTAAAATATTATGATTATAAGTGCTTTGATTAATATTCTAAGATAATATGATTAAAAAATATTAAACAAAACACTTAAAATCTTAATATTTTAAAAACTAAAAGTGAGAGTTTGTCCAAAAACTATAATAATTAATAAAATAAAATAAATTTATTGTTTAAAAATTGAATTAAGTTCAAGGGTTCGTCGATTTTTTGTTCTTTACCAATTTAATCCGGCTTTTTAAAGACTTGTGTTTGTCTAAGTATCAATTGGATATATTGTAACCCCACACACTTAACACAATATGAAGATATCTTCTTCGTGTACAACATCAAAGCTCCATAAGCAAAACAAAGCAGATAAATGCAAACACTCCATAAACTTCATAGTGACTGACTGATCAAAAGGTCTCTTTTAAGGGAAGTATGTTGTCATTACATATAAACTAAGCACAACAAGATGATGAACTCACTGCCCTATCCATGGCTCTATCCGGGAGAACCATTCCTGTTGGATTTTCTGTCGGATGTACTCTCGGCAGTCTTCTTGCTGCACGGATGAAAAGAAACCAATTATAAACTAGAAACAAACATTGTTCGAATTGCTTCTGGAGAGTGTAACGATAACTTGCCGATTTCATAGAAGATCTCTTTGACATTGGCGGCGGTTTTCGCTGAAGTTTCCATGAAGAAAAGTCCGTTTTCTTGAGCATATGTTTGTGCCTCCTGCAAAGGGACCAAAAGTTCAATGCCCTTCAGAAGTCTTTTCAACATGTCCTCAATTTCGGTTGAGAAAATTCATTTGAGCAGTGATATTAATCTTTACTCGTTGAGTGTGCATGTAATGCCTACTCTACTATCTGTTCAACAAGCCTATACTATTATGAATGGGTCGCTTGGTATCTACGGTTAGTGTCATTTAAGGTACAATGTAATTTTAAGACAAAGAGACATCACCTAATTGTTTGGTTAATTCAAACAGGACCACTCTTGACATTATGATGAATCATTTAGTAGTCTAATACCTCAAACTTTAAACTTCACAGCAAAATCAAAACATCACAATGAGAAAAATCGGCCAGGAGAGAAAAGGATGCGTATACCTCTGAAGTCACTTTCCTTGCTTCTAATAAATCAGATTTGTTGCCAGCAAGGGCCGTGACCATATTCGGGTTCCCTGTCGACACAAAAACTTCCAAATAGTCAAACNCCCTGTCGACACAAAAACTTCCAAATAGTCAAACTCAAACGCCATGATGCCACTGAATAAAACTTGACAGAACCAGTATTATCCAAAACCGTAATGAAGCTATAGATAATACCTTGTGCCTGCAGTTCCTGAACCCATTTCTTCGCCCTCTCAAACGAAGTCTGAGAAGATGACATAAAAAATCAAACACACTTAATTTTAGAAGGAAGCGACTGAATTGCACCGGCTGATCCGTAAATTAAAAAGCAGGTAGGTTTCCGCGATTCTATTACTTGATTTGTAACGTCAAAGACAATGATAGCAGCAGCAGCACCCCTATAGTACATTGGAGCCAAACTATGGTATCGTTCCTGACCCGCAGTATCCCATATCTCAAACTTAACGGTGGCATCATTCACGGCAAGTGTTTGTGAAAAAAAAGCTGCACCGATTGTTGATTCCTGTTGAATATAAAGAAACTCACACACACACAAACACAGAGGATGTGAACCACAACGAAAACAAGAAGAACATGGCAAGAACCTGGAATTCAACAAACTGATCTTTGACAAACCGTAACACAAGACTCGATTTTCCGGCTCCAACATCTCCAAGTAAAACCTGAAAGGCTTGACCAAATACACAACTAAATCAGAAAAGGCTAGCAAGCAATCTTAATACACAAAACGTAGGTTGTATCAGATCAAACAAAATCATGATAACTCCTAGTTTTGATTAAGAACATACTTAAATCAATAAGCTTAGAAGTTCATCAACATTGAAATAGATCACTAAACTCAATCACAAAGAGGCACTAACTTAAAGAGTTCCAACATTAAACCCTAACAAGATCAAAATTTCTACAATTACATCCGAAAAACTATAAATTTGAATCTAAACTTTAACCATTATCGAAGAAGGAAGAGTTTTAAATCAAAAGAAGACGAACCAATTTCGCATTGATAGTCTTGTTTCCAGCAGAAGTCATGATTAATCGCAGAAGCTAGAGAGAGAATCTTCAGCTCAAAGAAGTGAGATTAAAGATCAAAGAGGAAGAACACACACAAAAAAAAAAGTTTGACAGATTTGCAAATGGAAGAGAAGGAAGACGCGCGTTGTCAACAACCACAACAACCAAAATCTCTGGTATATTGGCTCTCTTTTCTAGAAAAACCCAAAAGCAAAACTAAAATAAATAATTATTATTTGTTGATATAAAATAAATATAGGAAACAAATGTTAAATTTCACAAGAAATCTACAAATATAGACCATTTGGAATAATAATTAGAGAATAATAATCCCAAAATAGTTAATTTTTTTCTTGATAAGGATAAAATACAACTTAATCAGATAAGGAAACTCTATTAGATGACATCATGAGAGTTCTTTTTCTTCAGAATGATTCTAGAACTAGGTGATGTGCCCGCGCCATGCGCGGGTCTAAAGACTTACAATTTTT
>OVAN01002725.1:0-31999 GCA_900406275.1 Anastatica hierochuntica
CACGGCCGAGAGACAACAACACCATGTCTAAACCTGTCTACCCCAAAGACATCAAGCCGCCGCAATCTGTGACAAAAGAGGGAGTAAAATCTGACTTTAAACCCAAGTCTACTACGTCTCTAATTGGTGTACGATATTTCAGGTGTCAGGGAATGGGACATTACTCTCGTGATTGTCCTAACAAGAAGGTGTTTATGTTACGAGATGATGGAGAAATCATTCCTCAATCCGATTCAGAAGAAGAATCAACCTATGAGGAAGAAGAAGAGCTACCTCCTGCGGTGGAAGAGCTCTTGGTAACTCGGAGAACTCTCACAGTTCAATCTCAATCCGAGGAATCATGCCAACGAGAAAATCTTTTTCATACCCATTGCCTTGTCAAAGGTAAGGTATGTAGCTTGATTGTAGATGGCAAGAGTTGTACCAATGCAGCTAGCGAGGTGATGGTTCAGAAACTTGGACTAGAAACACAGCCATACCCATGGCCTTACAATCTCCATTGGCTTGACAATAGCAAAGGTATTGACGTCAATAAACAAGTTAAGGTTACGCTAACCATTGGCAGGTACGAAGACGAGATCCTATTTGACGTTATACCAATGACGGTCAGCCATGTATTGTTGGGAAGACCATGGCAATCAGATCGCAAAGTCCAACATGATGGATTCACCAACAAGCAGACATTGAAACACAAAGGCCGAAAGGTGACCTTGCTGTCAATTACACCTCACGAAATTTACCAGGACCAGCTCAAAGCCAAGTCCAAATCCACGCCAGAAAAGGAACCTTCTAACGGTTCAGTTTTATACATTAATGCTAGGGAAGTTTCTGATTGTATTGATTCTGAATTACCTGTCTTTATGGTTATGTATAAGGAGTCCCTAGTCAGTGCTAATAATCGTCTTTAGCTTCCTTTAGGAATGTCGAATCTTTTGCAGGAATTCAGTGATGTCTTTCTAGAAGACATCCCATCAGGACTACCTTCTATTCGTGGCATTGAGCATCAGATAGACTTGGTACCAGGTGCTCCTCTACCCGACAAGCCCGCATACAGAACCAACCCCGATGAGACTAAGGAGTTGGAGAAACAAGTCGCTGAATACATGGACAAAGGGTACGTACGCCAGAGCCTTAGTCCATGCGCAATTCCTGTTCTACTGGTACCCAAGAAAGACGGTTCCTGGAGGATGTGTGTTGACTGTCGTGCCATCAACAACATTACAGTCAAATACAGAAATCCAATCCCATGCCTTGATGACATGCTAGATGAGCTCTGTGGATCTACTATCTTCACGAAAATAGATCTAAGGAGTGGCTACCATCAGATTCGCATGAAGGAAGGAGATGAATGGAAGACAACTTTTAAGACCAAGCATGGTCTTTATGAGTGGCTGGTCATGCCTTTTGGACTCACCAATGCTCCCAACACCTTCATGAGACTCATGAACCATGTCCTCAGGAATTTCATCGGAGTATTTGCGGTGGTTTACTTTGATGATATCCTCATCTATAGCCACGGTTTTATTGTAAGTGCAGATGGAGTTAAGGTAGATGAGGAGAAGATCAAAGCAATCCGTGATTGGCCAACACCTAAAACCGTGGGTGAGGTTAGGAGTTTCCACGGTTTGACTGGATTTTACAGACAGTTTGTGCGTGACTTTAGCACTCTGGCCGCACCTCTCACAGAAGTAATCAAGAAGGATGTTGGTTTCAGATGGGAACATGCACAAGAAAAGGCTTTCAATGCCTTAATAGAGAAGGTTATCAACTCCCCTCTTTTAACTCTTCTTGATTTTCGTAAAACTTTTGAAATTGAATGCGATGCTTGCGGTGTAGGTATTGGCGCAGTACTTACCTAAGAAAAGAAGCTTGTTGCGTTTTCAGTGAGAAGTTAGGAGGAGCTACTCTCAATTATCCAACATATGACAAGAAGCTATATGCCTTAGTACGAGCATTGTAGACATGGCAACATTACTTGTGGCCTAAGGAATTCGTTATTCACACTGACCACGAATCCCTTAAGCATCTCAAAGGCCAGCAAAAGCTCAAAAAAAAGGCATGGTAGATGGATTGAATTCATAGAAATTTTTCCATATGTTATCCAGTACAAAAAAGGTAAGGACAATGTAGTTGCAGATGCATTGTCCAAGAGGTATTCTCTTATCTCAACCTTAAGTTCTAGATTGATTGGTTTTGATTTGGTAAAAGAATTATATGAATCTGATTCGGATTTCAAGGATTATTATTCCAAATGCTCTAAGTTTGCCTTTGAGAGTTATTTCAGGAAAGATGGCTATCTCTTTTATCAGAACCGATTGTGTATTCCTACTGGCACAATCCGTGAGTTACTAGTACGAGAAGCACATGGCGGTGGACTTGTTGGCCACTTTGGCATGACAAAGACCTTACTTGGTCTTCAGGACCAGTTCTAGTGACCCCATATGAAGAAGGATGTGGAGAAAGTGTGCTCCAGGTGTGTCGTGTGCAAACTAGCCAAAAGCAAAGCTCAACCACACGGGTTATATACTCCTTTACCTATTCCTTCTCATCCGTGGACTGACATCTCTATGGATTTTGTCATTGGCTTACCCCGTACCAGAAATGCTCGAGATTTTATTTTTGTAGTTGTTGACAGGTTCATCAAGAAGGTGCATTTCATTGCTAGCCATAACCGACAATGCGATTTCTGTTGCTAATTTGTTTTTCAGGGAAGTGGTGCGTCTTCATGGAATGCCCAGAGTCATTTTTTCAGACCGAGATACTAAATTTCTTTCTCACTTTTGGCGCACTCTATGGGCAAAGCTGGGCACCAAGCTTTCATTTTCCACCACTTGCCACCCTCAGACAGACGGCCAGACTGAAGTAGTCAACAGATCTGTCTCCACACTCCTACGCACAATGGTAAAAGGCAACTTGAAGACATGGGAAGAGTATCTACCTTATGTCGAGTTTGCCTACAACCACGCCAAGCATTCTTCCACTCTATTTTCTCCTTTTGAAATAGTTTATGGATTTTACCCCCTTGTCTCCTCTAGATTTGGTTTCTTTGCCTTTGAAGGAACATAGCAGATTAGATGGGAAAAAGAAGGCTGAGTATGTACGCAGACTTCACGCCAAAGCCAAAGAAAACATTGAGAAGAAGATCAAGCTGTACGCTAAACATGCCAACAAGGAACACAAGGAGATGATCTTTGAAGTAGGAGACCTTGTTTGGGGTTATCTGAGAAAAGACCGATTTCTAGAAGAGCGGAAATCTAAGCTAATGTCGAGATTTGATGGTCCTTTTGAAGTAATTCAAAGGATCAACAACAATGCCTACAGACTTGACCTCCAAGGTAAGTATAACACCTCAAGTGCTTTCAATGTTTCTGACTTGCTTCCTTATGTTGCAGATTCAGATATGAGGACAAATCCCTTTCAAGAGGGGGAGGATGATATGACCATGGCTAGCTCAAGCTCGAAGGAAGATGCTCCGGAGCCAGAAGGAAGGATCACACGATCTAAGACCCAGGAATTAGCTCTGGAGGCCAAGGTAACATGTTCAAAAGCTAAGGAGTTAGCTAAGGAAGTTCGAGCCTTGATTAACACGGAAATGGATGATCATCAAGCCACTGCTATCTACAACATATTCACCCATATTCTGAAAGAAGAGCCAGGTGACTTTACTGAATAGCCAAGTGCTCATAGTTGTACTCTTTTTCCTTAAATGCACGGTTTTATACCCCCCCCCCGGGTTTTCCGAACATTAAGGTTTTAACGAGGCAGGACAAGTTACTTTCAATAAAGCTATTTAGTGAGTTATTTGGTTAAATGTCAAAACAACACACTACGTGCTGTTTTATTTTGTTTAAATTCAGACTTCATGTTGTTTTCTTTATTTTTAAAACTACTTGCTGTTTTCTTTTGAGGGTGTGTCGAAAACCCTAAGGCTCATGTGCCTCCTTTTTCTTTTCTATAAGTTTACGTGATCCTTGTTAGAAAAACTCAGTGAATAACGTAATAGAAAAACAACATCTTGCTTCATTGTTCTCTCATAATCGGTTCTTTGTTTCTTCATTGAATCTGAGCTTCTAACAAGATTGTTTCTTACTAGAAGTTCTTTTATCCAGAAACCAAGCGTTTCACCACTTGATTGTGTCGAAATCAGCCTTCCATCAGTCATCATTCTCGCCATCACACCTCTGTCCAGTCCGCTCCCTTTGCGTTCCTTCGCTTTCAGCTCTCCTTTTAACCGTCGCATGGTCCATTCTCCCGAGTTACAGCCTTTAAACTTCAGAGTTGTGTTCCTAGGATCGTATCACAATGTTATCTTGAAGGTGATAATAACATATCCCTCTTGTTGCTCATGGCATAACCGTTTCGATTGCATTCTTTATTGAGACGTGTCGGTCGGAAACTATTGCTAAAGCATATTGATCAGAGACACATCCATTCAACTTGGTAAAAAACCAACGCCATGATTCATCATCCTCAGCGTCCACAATAGCAAAAGCTAACGGGAATATCTGAAAATTTGCTTCTTGGCCGCAAGCCACTAGTAGAACACCGCCATACTTCCCCCGTAGATGACACCCATCCACCACCATAACTCGTCTAAGATATTGAAATCCGGCAATCGAGGCTCCAAGAGCAAAGAACACTTATTTGAATCTGTTTTGATCATCGAGTAGGAGATCACTGACAGTTACGGGATTGGCTTGTTGGACACGGTATAGATACGAAGGCAAGTGCTCATACCCATCTTTTGTTGTTCCTCTAACCAATAGTTGTGCAAATATCAAAGCTCTGTATGAAGTAGTATAGTCCATTTTCAAACTAAATTTCTTCTCCATTGAAGATCTAATCATCTTCGGCGTTACTCCATCAATTGTTCCCCATTCATCATAAAATAACTTACCAATATACCTCGGAGCATAACGTTTGCGCAAAGCAATTTGATCCATCACTGAGAAAGTATGTTGTTTCTTGTACAAAGTCGCCCAAAACGTATTTTGCTCGTATTTCACATGTCCTCTAACCCTCCAATTGCATCCTTTCACACGACATTTAGCAGCAAATAGTTTTTTGTAGACTTATGCATTTTGTAGGAGAATTTCGCCATTATCGCTGTCAAGCGGACCTCGGATATACGTGCATCCTTCGAAGGAAAACTTGCTATGACAAAGAGACCATCCGATCATGTCATGTTCATTCTTTGGCCTTCACCAACGAAGCTTCCTTTCGCACCAAGAAACATGTTATCATCCTCATTTTCATTAACATCTTCATCCTTAACTTTCCCATACACACTGTAATCTTCAAAGAATTTGTTATCTACCTCATAAGCAAGATATTCTTCCGTACAATAATCATAATCTTTGACGTTACCAACTCCCTCACCACCATCAGATGACATATTCGTATCTTCGTCTTCCAATTTTTTTGCATCTTCCTCATAGTCTTCATCACCATTACCATCTTCCTCAGAGTCCTCAGCATTAACCTCGTCGTTTTTCCCACTAGTCATCCCCACGCCACTCGAGACACAAAGCCGTATAACATGGACTTTACTCAACTCGACCAAAGACCGCACTTGTCTATCATTTGAAACACACATTGGTGGGTAGGAGAATCAATATCCATTTGTTTCAACATAGAGTCCAATAGCGAATAGGTTAAGACCAACTCAGTGCTCTTGTCCAGATTGTAGTCGTCTTGTGCCATCACAATAAGTTCACGATGTGTACAAGCATCACTCAAGAAGAGCATTCTCCCGCCTTTACGATTATCCACCTCAAAATGCAACTTCTAGTCTCTCATCACCCATTCTCCATAGAACACATGTACTTGAATCATTATCTGCAAGAAAATTCATGTACAAACACCACATTAGCATTCGAGATTTTATAAAATTAATATTTGAGAAAGTTAGTAGACGAGACTTTAAAACAAGTCTCTGAAGAGACTACGTTTTGAAGTCTCAAGCGCATTTTTGGGGGAGACTTCAAAATGAAGTCTCATATATGGGGTCTAATTTTGCAATTGACCAAAGTTTGACTTTCCGCGGAGACTTCATGACAAAATCTCAAATGGTTTGAGACTTTATCGTGAAGTCTCCTGAAAAGTAGGGTCTAGTTTTGCAATTGACCGAGTTTTGACTTTTTCCAGGAGACTTCACGATGAAATCTCATTTCTGGTGAGACTTTACGCTGAAGTCTCACAAACTTTGAGACTTCACAATGAAGTCTCCCGTAAAGTAGGGGTCTAGTTTTGCAATTGATCATAGTTTGACTTTTTCATGAGACTTCATCGTAAAGTCTCCAAAGACAGAGGGTTATTTTTGCGTTTGACCAAAATTTTCGATTCATAGTCCAGAGACTTCACTCTTAAGTCTCCCATGTTTTCCGATGGTTTGAGACTTCATGGTGAAGTCTCTCCAATAGTCAAAGTTTTGAAAATTTTGGTCAAATGCAAAAGTAACCTTTTTTCCACGGAGACTTCAGAACGAAGTCTCCATACACGTGCTTTTTACGAAGACTTCACGATGAAGTCAAACTTACGGTCAAATGCAAAACTAGACCCCTTTTACGCAAACTTCATGTTAAAGTCTCAATTCCGGTTTTTTGTTTTCAAAGGAATTCTGAGACTTTAAAATGAAGTCTTACGAAATAAGTCAATTGCAAAATTAGACTCATGTTAACTATGAGACTTCAATATGAAGTCTTAGTTCTGTAAATCGGCTAAATGCACGTAGAAACTACCTTAGGAGCTCGATTTACGCTTCACCGACGTTCAAGAAATTATTACACCACCATTACCCAAGAAACCTAGTCATTTTATGCATGAATCTTGGTAAATCGTAAGATCTATGAAAGTTGAGTTTTTAGAAAGATTTTTTGACAAAATTGGAGAGGAAATTGAAAGCTTTAGCTCAAGATAGAGCAATAACATCTCAAATGTCGGTTTTTTTGAAGCATTAACATCTCAAATATCAGTTGTTTGAAGCATTAACAGCTCGATTTTGGTTGGTAATGGTGGTTGGGGAATATTGAAGATGATGGCAATTTCGTAATTACGTGCACTTTTTGGGTTATTTCATTTGAAACCCATACATGAGACTTCTTTGTGAAGTCTCATGAAGTATCAAAGTGGTATTTTCGTAAATACTTCGCTTCGTGAATGGCAGTTTAAGGCATTTTGAAAAGTCAGGGAAGAGGGGTCTAGTCTAGCATTTGACTTCAAAAATGGTCTAGTTTTGCAAGAAGCCTTTGATTGCTAATCAGCGCTGTAAGCATATTAGTGGATTTATTATTATAATCATCTCATAATAATTTAAACATAAAATAAAAATATTGATATAAAATACGTATTTCAGATTATAAACTATTTAAATCAAAAATCTTTTATATCATTTAATAAAAAAATGTAAATCATGTCAAATTAAATACTTAACATTACAAAATAAATATAATTTCAATCAAAAATTTCATGAAAAAAAATGAGTGGGTCAGACAAAATTAATTAGGTAGATGCATAATCATCTTATACTATTTTGAGAAGAGAGTGTGTAAAATATCAAATATTTACGTTCAATATTTTGAAAACTATTTTGTACATTTGATAGAGACCTGTTTTTTCATTTAGAGAAAGCATTCATTTATGAGTATTTGCTAATAAAGCAACTACATTTTTTATTTCTTAATTTACTATCATAGAAAATATATAACAAATAAAGTTCACAATTAAATTATTATAAATGAAAAATATATTTTACTTTGATAAGTAAACATAAAAATATCATATTATAACTAAATCTTCCATATAATACTTTCACCTAAAGGTGAGCGTTCGAGCAGACGTTCGGATTTCCGGTTTATTCGGGTTACAAATTTTTGAGACTAGAAGTTTAAGTCCCATTCGTGTATCTGTACATTTTGATTCGGTTCAGTTCAGATCTTTTAGGGTTTCACTCGAGTTCAGATACCTGCTTAAATTATGTAAAACAATAAAAAAAAAGTCTAAATGTACCTAAAAAGCCTAAAAATTCAAATATTTCTAATAATCCAAGTATTTTCATGTATTTTAGTTATTTTTTTATATTAAATCTAAAAATAACGAATATATTTTAGTATATAATTATAGCTTAGATATTTTTTGGTACTCGAAATATTTCGATTCGGGGAGATTGGTACCGATTTTTCGGATAGTTTAGTTTTGCATCCATACATTTACCGATTTCAGTTCTGATTCGATAACATTTTTTGGATCTGATTCGCCTTGATTCTTCGGATCTACTTATTTTATCTACTTCTAATTACATTCGCAAATTCGGGAGAGCCACCTAGTAGTCTATTAATTTTCACAAACCCTGAGTATTACAACATTCTTGTTATGCACTAGGGCTGTCACTCTCAACAATGTAAACCTTCTACATCTACACTTTTCTGAATTCAATTGTAATACTAAATTACAATGTTCAAAATTTTGGCTTAGACAACGGCTAGACGGATGGTTAGACGCTTATATATACACATTTGAAACAATTTTAGTACATTTGGCCAATAAGAAATCAGTGAACTGATCTGGGCGGTTTAAAACGGAAAAAATCGGTCTAAAATGGTCTAAGAAAATTCACTTAAAACTTCACTTTTTTGTTAACATATGTTTTTTGTTCACCTGTTAAAATATGTTTACTAATCGTAGATTTGAGATATTTTAGCGAAATTGGATTAGGGAAGAGGATGATAACAGAAAATACAAGAAAAACTAAACAAAAAAGGAAAAAAGATCAGGTTCTAGGGTTTGAGAAAGAAAAATATAAGAATATGGTAATGAATTACGTTTTTTACCATTTTCGTTTAGTTAAAGATATGCGTAAAATGAATTCATGTGGAATCTAAACACATGTTATGCCTATTTATTTACTTGTTCCACCACTATGACACAATAACTTTAGACATACGCATTTTATTATAAAAATATTAGAACTAAAACAAGTTATAAAAACACAAATTTCTCTCTAATTTCTGACACCACCTAAGCTCTGAATAGTAATAGTGGAATATGGTGTGCGAGAAAATTTAATTAATAGTGCGGTGCGGTTGAAATACGGTTCATGTAGAATAATTGTAAACTGCAGAATAAATGCGGTTTATGTAAAATAAGCGGTGCATGATAATGGTTGAATGGTAACAAATATAATGTGAAGGTAAAATATTTAAATTATAAATTGACAAACAATGCGGGATATATATTTACCAAAAAACATATTACTAATATTAGTAGAATTTTAAATTAAAATATTTTTTAATAAATAAAAAGTATTTTTAGTTTATTTATCAAAAATACAAGAATCTAAAACTTTTATTTAATGACTTTTAAAATTTATAACTATATAAAAATAATTGTTTTCTACTTAAGTGAAACATCAAATAAGGTCCGGTTTAGTGCATCACATTTCGTAGGGCTAGGTGTTCGGTTCTTCGGTTCCATTTAGTTCGGTTTTTTTGGTTTTCGGTTTTTTCAGTTCTCAAAATTGGAACCATTTGATTCTTAAAATATTTCGGTTCGATTCTAGTTCAATCCCAGTTCCGTTTGGGTTCAATTTATATGAATTAAGTAACCATTAAGCTATTAGTGTTCAAATTTTTTTGAGTTTAGGGTTATATTTGGGTATTATCAGTATATTTTTTGGGTATTTTGGATATTTTTTTTAGTATTTTAAAATACTTCTAGTTTTTCGGTTCCGATTTTTTCAGTTGTAAAAAATTGGAACCATTCGATTATTTTCTAACTCTAGTTCGATTTTGTTTCAATTTTTTCGGTTCTTTTGGTTCGGTTCTGATTATTATGTCTATCCCTCGTATTTTGGTTCGATACAATTCAATTATTTAAGTCCAAAAGTATACACCTGTATATTATTCTATAATTTTAAAGTTATATATGAAAAAAAAAATCAAAACCGCATCTAAAGCACATATACCACACCCAAAACTATGCGGGATTACTGTTGCGAGTTTTCTTCCAAAAAATTGAAACGCACCTTCAGTTTTCAATTTTATTTTTTTATTTTGGTGAGAAATACACAACTGCACTGCACTTTTGTTTTGTACTTCATTAGTAACAACTCGGTGGGTCCCATGATGAGAGTATCAAAACCGTCCCTCATTTCAGTCTCATTGACCAACTATCAGGTAATGACTTTTAGATGTGCTAAATTATACCTCCCTAGCCTACAATAGACGCCAGTGTCTATATAACGTGGATCCATTTTTATCGGTAGATAAGCTAAAAATTATAAAATTCGTTTATTATATATAATCAAACATAACATTTTAATATATTTTATTCATTCGTTCGACATCAAAAGTCACTTTCCTCCAATACATTCTTTCACTATTCCAATTCATGTATGTTTTACCTATGAAATTTTGTGAGGTATGTGGTAGAACAAGATAGATTTTGGTGTTATATGTAACTAAATATTTATTTTTACTTTTCTCAAATACCAATATTTTCTAGAACAAATGTATGGATAAATAAATTATGCTAATTCTCAAAAAGTTCAAAGAGCTCTCTTGATTAGTCATAAGTATCACAAAGACCAGCTTCTTTTGATCATGATTGAACGAGACAGAAATCAAAGCTATCAATTCAACAACAAGAACCTCTCATGGCTTTCTACCAATTCGTTACCTAGACCTTCTTTTATGCACAAAAAATATCACTGTTACTGTGCTCACGTTTTACGAAAGATAAAGGCAAGACTTGCCACATGGACCACAAAAATTTTATCCTTTGCTGGAAGACTTCAAGTACTCAACTCTGTCTTTTCGGGAATCACAAACTTCTAGTGTGCTTCATTCGTCTTTGTATAGAAATGTATTAAGCAGATATAATCGTTATCGGGTGCAATCCTTTGGAAAGGATCTTTGGAGGGTCATCACTTCGCATGGTTGGCGTGGAAGACATTTAGTTTAGCCAAAGATGAAGGCGGTTTGGGACTTCGAAACATCACTGCTTGGAATAAAGTTTGTGCTATCAAATTGATTTGACTACACTTCTTCAAATAAGAGTTTATTTGGCTAGCACGATTCCGAAGAGAAGTGTTGTTTAGATCTATAAAAATATTCTAGACCATAATGATGCATAAAAAAAACTCATGGTTAGCGAATAAACTCATCAAAATCAGAGATGGAGTTTATTCTTGGATCAAATTAGATATTGGCAATGGGTAAAGCTGTAATTTTTGGAATTGACAACTAGAGCGATCTTGGTAAAATGGAGTCATACTTGAATCTAGAAGGACCTCTTCAGTTGGGAATCCCTCGTCGATGAATTCTATCGGAACTATACAACAATGGGAGCTGGAATCTTCCTCCTGCACGATTCGACAAACATGTTTTAGTGCAAGCTCAACATTCAACCATTTAATTCTCAGACATGGATGAAAGTACATGTAGTGGATTAATGATGACCATAAAAGCGATAATTCAATGAAAACTATTTACTCAAGAAAGACCACGCAACAAAAGTACCATAGTTCGTAGTTGTCTGGTTCACTTGTGGAATCCCTAACATCACTTTCTCTGTTAGCTATTTAATGATGACTATAAAAGCGATAATTCAATGAGAACTATTTACTCAAGAAAGACCATGCAGCAAAAGTACCATAGTTCGGAATTGTCTGGTTCACTCGTGGAATCCCCAACACGACTTTCTCTGTTGGCTCATGACTTTGAATCGTTTCCCCACTAGAGACAGAAGAATTTAGAGATGAGGACTTCATACCTCGGCGATTTTACTCCTCTGTGGGTCTGCCTCCGAGTCACAAGACCATCTCTTGTTTGACTATCGTTTCAGTTGGATCATAAATCGTTGCAGCATCTTGTTGGTTCATAGTTTCACTTCAAAAACTCAACAATTCTATCTTTCAATGGCCACAAGTGACAAAGGACATATTTCCTCCTAGTATGGCAGACAACAATTTACAGTTTTTAGTAGGAACATAATTATTAACTCCCCTGGAACTGCTTCAAATAGGCGGACATCTTGCACCGGTAAAATACTTCATCATCAGAAATAAGACTTTGAGCTTCAGAAAAGATAACGACGGATTGGCGTATGAGTTGCTTCAATGATGGTTTAGGGGCATCTCCACTTAAGTGCAAAACCTAGATCCCCAAATTCACTTGGTTGTTTCTTCTCAAAATATGCTATTGTCCTTCGTCTTTACTCACACGGTGGTTATCTCCCAACCATAAATCTGGTTCGATCACAAATCCACATTTAATTAGTTCAAGTTCTGGTTCCCCAATACAGTTCTATTATAACTAATCCCCTTAACCTTATTATAAATACTCCATGAAATGGGATTTCCCATTTTAGAGCCTTATGGCTATGTAAAACCTTTTCTCTTTTGAAGTTTTAAATAGAAAACCTTTTAACAAAAAAATCGTCTAAGTTAATTTATGTAAATTAATCAAACAATCGTACGATAAATCTTTGAGTAAGCTCAATTAGGACGAGTTACTTGATAGTGTATCACTTGATAACATATATTTGCTCACATGCATGTGTAAGTTTAAGTAAACTTCAATTTAATTAAAGTAAAACGTGTAACCCCTAAGATTTTGCTTTAGTTTTCATTGTTAGAACGACAATATCTTTTGCGTCAAACAAGATTTGAGTGCATAAACGTTTTATCAAAAACCTGAATAAAAATGTAACACTCCCGATCGTTCCTCCCGTGTGTTCGACGCCCCCTCTTTGGTTTCACGAGTCAACATGTCCGGCGGTCGGGAGCACTACTTGAGGAGGCTTTAAAATCATGATTTATTGTCCCTGCAATCATCATACGACTTATCCATGTGTTTTGTCCTCAGTCACAAAATTTAGAAAATCATTTTCCGGAAGGTCATCCATCCCAATATTACTCCAGCACAAGCACACTTAACTGTGGAGTTCTATCAGGAACAAAGACAAAAAAAATATAAATGCACTTTGGTGACATAGGTAATCAAATCAGTCCTTTTAAGCTCTTCTCAAACACCACTTTGTCTCCATAAGTGTGGTATCACATTCACCCCCCGCTTATAGAGTGCAACCCCCTCGTTGCGCACCAGGATCGTCACTTTCGATGGTGTGAATCCTCGACTCCACATTCATCTGAGTTTAGCTCTGATATCAAATTGTAACACTCCCGATCGTCCCTCCCGTGTGCCTTGGTGGCCCTCTTCGAGCCCGTGGGCCCACCTTGTACGACGACCAGGAGCTCTACCTCGAGGAGACTATAAGTCATAATTTATTATCCATGCAACCACCACGCGATCTTTCCCCGTATTTTTTCCTCACTCGCATGATTTCAGAAATCACTTTACGGAAGGTCTCCCATCCCAATATTACTCCAGCACAAGCACGTTTAACTGTTGAGTTTTATTAGGACCAGTGACCAAAAAGATAAGTGCACATTGGTGACATAGGAAGTCAAATCAATCATTTTAAACTCTACTTATACGTACTTGATTCAAAATTTAGATGTAAGAACAAAAGAGGGTATTTTTTGAAGTCGGAAGTGCGACTGGATGTGGTGTTGGGAGTGGACCAACCAAATCAGAAAAAGAGGATGAATTATTTGTTAAAGTGGCAGAAATGGTAGAAGCATCAATGCGGGAACCAAAGTCAGCTTCATCGAGGAGTACACTATTTGATCTTCATATTGAAGATGAAAATGTCACAAAGGAGGAAGAAGAACATGTCACGAATGTCGCCAGTGCCAACAAAGAAAAACATGTCATCAATGTCTCCAGCGTGAGCAATGTCCCCAATGAGGAAAAAGAAAATGTCACCAACGAGGAAGAAGAGCAGGAGACAAATCTAACCAATGAGGAAGAGGATTATGTCAACGATGAGGCAGAAGAAGACGTGATTGAGGAGGACGATTTTGAAGAAATAGAGTCGGAAGAATATGACTGAGATTACTGGAATTATGTTGTTTTGAAAGTTGGGAATACGCAATCGAATAATAATGAAGAGGGAGGAGAGTCAGGTGGAACAAGGTCAAGATCTTGTAGTCAGAGATCAAGGTCAGGGGTAAGGTCGAGAACCTTGAAACATAAGGAGGATCCGGGTCTGGAAACAGTAGGAAGAGCAACCGAACTGCTTCTGCTAATGCTGATTTTGTAGATGATCTGTTGATGTACACTTCAATGTTTAGAAGTGGACATGAATTTGAAAGGGTGAATGATGACATAGTCATAGGCACACTGCCCAAAGAAAGGTAGGCCAATAATTGGAACATTCCTACCAATGATGATGAGGATTTTGTAGTCCATCCTCGTAAGGTAGCTTCGATGAGAAATTGTTTTATTAATGATGATAACTTTGTGGATAATCCACCTATGGCTATTTCCACCTGAAAAGCAGTTAGCATTGATGATGATGATTTTGTGGATCATACACCAATGGTTGCTTCCACAAGAAATTTTCATATCAATGAAGATGATGAATTTGTTGGTCATCCACCTAAAGGTGTTTCCACCCGAAACGTCACTACTTATGACGAGAATGAATTTATGGACCCTCCTCCTGATGTAGGCAGTGGCAGCATCGATAATGAAGGTCAACTCTTGAAAAAAAGGCATAGAGATGACTGAAATATTTGGTTATGCAAATGTGTCTCCTATATTTAATGATAAGGAAAGTAGTGGCTATAACATATTTGACTTTGATTTAAGCAAAAATGATTCTGATGTCTACGTGGGAAAAAAATTTGGGAGCACCGAAAAATGAAAATAGTGTTGGCTATTTTTGCGAGACGAAATGTTTTTAGGTTCAAATTTTATAAACATGCTAAGCATTACACCGTTGCCGCGTGTTTTTATGGAAGTGGATGTGATTGGAGGGTATGGCTGCTCATTTGGGGGACTCAGAGATGTATGTGGTGAGGAAGGTTACTCTTATACATACATATATCGTAGAAGTTAGAGGGCAGTTTGAGAAGCACACAACATCGAAAGTCATAATGGCACTATTGAAGTCTAAGTATGAAACACGAGTTGCTGGACCACCCTCGTTTGAAATACCAGAGACATTGAGGACACAATACAAGTGTAGTTCTAAATACTAGAAGTGTTAGAAAGCAAGAGAATTGCAATTAGGACAGCTCATGGTACATAGAAAAGTTCTTACAAGTTGTTGCCTCTTTGCTTTTGTGTTCTAACAATAGTAAATCATGGAAGTGTTACAGACATAGAAATTGAATTTAATGGAGAAGGTAAATTGAAATTTAATTTGCATTTATGGCTTTGAAGACATACATCGATGGATGGAAATACTTGTGTAAGGTTTTGGTGGTGGATGACACACACATGTTTGGGAAGTACAAAGGCATTCTTCTTATTGCAATCAGACAAAATGAAAATTACCAAATATTCTCCATAACCTTTGCTATGATGAATAGCGAGAACGACAAGTCTTGGAGTTGTTTTTTAGAGGGTGGCATCAATTGTTGAAGATGGTTCTGATCTTACAATCATCTCAGATAGATGTGCTTCAATATACACATCAAAAGGTATATGGTTTCCATGTGCACATCATGGGGCTCGTCTTGAACACTTAAAGAGGAATGTGGATGCAAGGTTCAAAAATAGGAATTGGAAGGAAATGGTCGTGAGAGCCGCTGAAGCTTTCAGAGTCTCTGAATTTAAAAAAACCTATGAGGAGATTAAACATGTTGATATCCGGTGTTGGAAATATTTAGAGGATATTAATGTTAAGCATTGAACACGAGCTCATTTTGAGGTTAAGATATACAATCTCATTTTTTCCAACGTAGTCAAATCTCTTAACAATGCCCTTGTTCCTACTAGGAATTGTCCTATCATCGTGTTGCTAGAATTTATCCATCGCATGCTGAGCAGGTAGTTTGAGAGCATATAGTGTACAATTTTATCAATGGAAGGAGTTTTTGTAGAAGAAATAGAAAAATGGTTGCTAGAACAGGTTGAATTACAGTCGGTCTACTAGTTATGCCACTTTAAGCTTGGGAGTTTGAAGTCACAACCAATCTTGGTAGATATTGTGGTCATGTTAGCCTCGAGAAGCGTACGTGTTCATGCTGATAATTCTAGTTGTTGGGATCACCATGCTATCATGTAATTGCAGCAGGCAGGTTTCGAGAGGTGGCGTACAGAACTTATGTTTTCAACGTTCATGTAAAAAAAATGTGGATGGATACAATCAAGCACTACAAGAAAAATGCTGATTTGTGAGGAACAATTTATTCGCAAGTTCCTCGCAAATCATGATTTGTGAGGAATTTGCGAGTAAAACCATCTCGTCGCAATACGTTTCTCGCAAATGATTTTTACTCGCAGATTACTCGCAAATTTGTAAGTACCATATATACTCGCAAGTTCCTCGCAATTTTGAGAGTGAACTGCGAATGTATATATGCGAGTGAACTGCGATAACAAAACACTAGAAAATTTTTGCTAGGAATTTGCGAGAGACCGCTCGCAATTTCCAAGCAAAATTTTGCTAGAAAATTGTGGGAGACCATTTTCCTAGCAAAATTTTGCTACGTATTTGCAAGAGACCGCTCGCAATTTCCAAGCAAAATTTTGCTAGGAAATTTCGAGAGACCATTTTCCTAGCAAAATTTTGCTAGGAAATTTCGAGAGATCATTTTCCTAGCAAAATTTTCCTAGGAATTTGCGAGAGACCACTCGCAATTTTCTAGCAAAATTTTGCTTGGAATTTGCGAGGGTCTACTCGCAATCTCCAAGCAAATATTAAATTTTAAAAAATAAATATATATGAAAATAATTAAATTTTTAAAATTTAAAATATTTTCAAAAGAAAATTAAAAAAGCATTTGAAATATTTTTAATATTTTTAAATGTTTACAAAACAAAAATAAAATAAAACCTAAATTTAATTTTTGTTCTGCGGCTGCTGCTGCTGTTGTTCCCACTGTGCATGCTGCTGTTGCGACCAGGCATAGAAGGATGCGAACTGAGGGTTCAATTCCGCCATAAAATCGAACATCACATAATAAGATTCAACCTTCTGTTTGACGAAGGTTAACTCAGACTGCGTTGCCCCTAACAGACATTTAGCCTGTTGCAGCTCCGCCTGAAGCTCGGACTGGGTGTCGTGGATAGGACGCTGAAAACCGGACGCAACTGAAGACGCCTCTGACAGCAGCGAACCAACGCCAAAGAACCGGCCTTTCGACCGGGGAGCGAACTACAAAATATAATAAATAAAGAAATTTTAATATTTAAAAAATTATTCCTATTATTTTTTTTTTGTCATCAGCCTAGTGGCTTAGTAGTTCCCTGAAAAGGGCATCACCCCGGGTTCGAACCCAGGTAAGTGAGCTTGGCCAACAGAGGTGGTAACCACTGTACCACTTATGCCGCTCAATTATTCGTATTATTTATTTTATTAAATATTATATGACTACTAGCTTCGGTGAAAATACGGTTTTGCTCGAAATGCGACAGACCCGTGGATTGTACCAAGCTTTTGGGTTCTCCATCGATATCTCTATCTCGGCTGCATCAATGCACGTGGTGACCTCGTTGTAGAGGCGTTAGACTTTGCATCTATCCAAGTGTGGTCGGTCCTCTGCTTCGCCTCTTGTAGAACAACTAGCAAATCGATTGTCTCGGAGTGCGTAGTGTCGACCTTATTTTTTAAAATTTAGCAATTATAACTACCATAAGAAATTTAATAATTTATAAACTAATTAATAATTAAAAAGAATTAACTTACAATTTTTTGGGCTTTTGCCCTGAATGAGTGTTGTCCGGCCCGGTGGATCGCATCATTCTGATGAGTCTCCGGATTCTTCCGGGCCGTAATACAGCGGTCGCACTTCGCCTTGTGCATTTCCGCCGTCCAATGCACGACTAGACCGACCCAAACGGCCGGGTCCATACACCCAGGCTTCACCTGATCGGGGTTTTTCTTCCACTTCGACTTCCAGCGGCCGACTTGATACGGGAGACGCGCTTTGACTTTTTTCTCAAACTCATCTCGGACCCTCTCCGTCTGCGAGTAATCCCAATTGTATGTTTGCTGAAATTAAACAAAATTAGTAGATAAAAATAATTACTTTTAAGTAGAAAAATGAAATTAATAAAAATTACCGCAAAAGAGATGAACCACTCATCGACAGCGGCTCCTTGAGTCTTGTTCCAGCTAGTGTAGGGCGAAGTATAGTGCCGCTCAAAAATCTTCCGAATGGTTTTAGCGATGCAACCGTCGTTGTCGAACCTAAAAAAATTAAATCATTACTGCAAAACATATATATTAAAATAAAATTAAAAAAAGAAATAATTTGGACTTATCAAAATGTCTCGGCAGGTCGCTCGGGGTGTAACAGCGGCAAAGAAGCCCGACCCGGACTCCAAAGTAGAACGTCGACCGTAATCGGCCTACAGGTGGCGTCAGACCCGGTGGGGCCTAATGTGAAGACTCAGGATGCGGTGAAAATCCGGTAGATGGGAAGGAGTTCGGTACTAGTCCCGAACTCGAACTAGGCGTAGACCTCTGCGACTGGTGTAGATAAGTCTGATATGAGTTCGGCTCCATCTATATTTTTGAAATATATATTTTGCAGTTAATAAAAAATTTGAATAATTTTTTATTATTTTTTATAATTTTAGAAATTTTTTATTTAAATTTATATAAATTTATCAATTAATCATGTCATTAATATTCTTAAAATTAAATTATGCAATTTTGTATATAATTCCCATTTAAATAACCTAATTCAGAGAAGAGCAAGTGGGTCAGTGGTTGCACCACCTCTGCATCGATCTCACGAAACCAGGGTTCGAACCCTGCACCTGCCTCTAGTGAGAGAAACTATTTGCCACTAGGCTACGATGACAAAAAAAAAAAACCTAATTAAATTCCGTAGGTATCCTAACTAATATCCTAACTGAAATACTAACTATTAACTAACTAAAAATAAATAAATAAATAAATTTAAATATTAACCTTGCGTGTTGGAGAATGTTAGAGAGTAGTGAGAGAGGTTGTAGTGAGAGAGTTTGGTTGTAGAGAGATAGTGGATTTGTGTGAAATGAGAGAAGAAGGGAGGGATATATATATGTTTTTATTCCCTCGCAAATTCCAAGCAATTCACTCGCAAATGGTTGCGTTTTTCCAAGGATTTGCGAGGAAATTGCGAGGGATACTCGCAATTCCCTCGAAAATTCTTGGAAAAACGTAAAAATTTGCGAAGGAATTGCTTGAAATTTGCGAGAAAATTGCTCGTACTCGCAAAACACTTGCAAATTTTGGAAAATCCGCCAAAAAATTTCAAATTGGCGCCCAAAATTTGCGAGTGATTTGCGAGTGATCCTCGCAAATTGTACGTATTAATTAAAAAAAAACATAAAAAACCCAGTTTTGGTCTTACGGTTTTTCGGTAAGATGCTAATCATTACAATAAATGTTTTAAATTTATTAAGATATTCTTCATTATTATAACAAAGTTCGTATATTTGAAATTGTATAACATGAATAACAAAGCATAACTATTAGAAAGGTTTGGTTCATTTCGTAAACTTAAAAAACGCAAACGGTTAAATTGTAATAATATTTTTTTAAATGTTAAAAAAATATCATAAGATTGCATAATTTGGATTACTAATAATCCTTTTGGGGTTTATGGTTTATGTTTTAAGATTTAGAGTTTAGGGGTTAGGGTTAATTTACGCATAAATTGTGAGGATCACTCGTAGTTTACTCGCAAATTTGCGAGTGATTCTCGCAAATCACTCGCAAATTGTACGTATTAATTAAATCAAAAAACAAAAAAAACCCAGTTTTGGTCTTACGATTTTTCGGTAAGATGCTAATATTTACAATAAATGTTTTAATTTTATTAAGATATTCTTCATTATTATAACAAAGTTCGTATGATTGAAATTAATTGTTCTCAATATTTTTCAATCTTTATAATAACAAACTCGTTCATTAATAGTTATTAATTATACAAGATATATTAGTATATTAACATCAATCATCAGATTCATCCTCATTATCGTCATATTCATCCTCATTATTATCAGATACATAAATGGAACTATCTTCGTCGTCAGATCCTTCTTCCTCGTCATCATCATTATCGTCGTCTGATTCAGCCATAGTGTCGTCATAGTCGCTTGACTGTACATCCTCCAGCTCTCGTGCGGATGGGTCAACATGTATGACATCCTCAGTGGATTCAATCGGAGGAACCGTCTCTTCTAGTGGTCTATCTTCTTGCAACACAATGTCGTCTTCAAATCCGATTATACGGCCCCTTGGACTTACATGGATGATAGAAAGCCATCGCTCACGTATTTCTCTTATTTGTGGATATGGGACGAACGTCACTTGCTCTGCTTGCGAAGCGAGTACAAATGGTTCGAATTTGTTGTACTTTCTGTTATCGTTTACGTCTTTAACACCCAAATTGTCCACTCGAACACATCGACCAACTGTTGGGTCATACCAGTCACACCTGAATAATACGCAACGAAGATTCAATAGGCCCGAGTAACTAACTTCTAAAATTTGATTTATATCTCCGTAGAATTCTGTTTCCCCACGTACGTAAACCCCGTAATTTGCAGTTGACCTCCGAGATTCGTGTTGGTACGTATGAAATGTATAACCGCGGGTGAAATACATCGGTGCCGTGACTATCTGGGAAACAGGCCCCTGAACGAGTTCGTCGAACCAAAGTGGAAACGGGACATCTCCATATTCATTGTTCACCTGAAGTTATTATTTAACATGTTAGTGAGTTACTACTATATATTCAACGTGAAATTGTTTTAAATACTTACATAGAATTGCATCCACTTAGCAAAATCTATTTCCTTATACTTTTCGTACTATTTTCTGAAAAATTGGGATAAGACGCTCGAATTTGTGTATCAAATAAGCTGCAATAATAAATTAATTGGTATGTTAGTATATTATACATATATAGCTAATATCAAATATAAGCACATAAATTACATCTCTACCTCTCAAATGTTTGCACGAAATCACAATTACGTAAAATATACGTGTGGGCACTGTGACAGTATGTAAAATCTTCCCACCAAACCTCCTTCACCTTCCCTGCAAGTCGCCCAATTTGTGAGAAGATGTCAGGCACATCTGGAGCATTATACGTAAGTGCAACGCCACCATCGTCATATCGCTGAGGTTTATTTTTCTTAGTTGGAACATTTGGGCTGAAATAATACTGAGTCAAGTGAGAAGTTTCCTCAGTCAAACTTCCGGCGACGATCGAACCCTCGACTCTCGCAAGGTTTTTTGCTTTCTTTTTAAGGTATCTCATAAATCGCTCGAACGGGTACATCCATCTAAATTGCACAGGGCCAGCAAGTGATGCTTCATGCGGGAGGTGAACCGGGAGATGCTCTATAACATCGAAGAATGAAGGGGGAAAATTGTTATCCAGGTTGCAAAGCAGCAATGGAATATTACTTTCCAGCTTTGCTATTCCATCCTCATTCAATGTCCGATTGCATAAATCGCGGAAAAACAATCCAATGCCTAAAAATCAAATAATAGCGAGTTATTAATATACATAACATATACATCCTAATTATATTGACTCAATATGTTTGCTTACTTACCCGCTATAGCTTCGTGAACATGTAGCGGAAGTAACTCTCGTAGGACAAAAGGTAAGAGCCGCTGCATAAATACATGGCAGTCGTGGCTTTTCATGCCTGAAATTTTTTGTCCCTGCTCAATGCACCTAGAGAAATTTGAAACATACCCATCGGGAAATTTGATTAAAGATTCTGCCCAATCAAACAAAACACTCTTCGCTGCATCTGTTAATCAGAAGCTAGGTACTGGTAATTTTTCATCCCTTTTAATATGTAGCTCGTTTCTTGCACAAATGTCGACTAAGTCACGTCTAGACTTGACATTGTCTTTCGTCTTATCCTACACATTCAGAAGCGTATGCATGATATTGTCAAAAAGGTTTTTCTCGATGTGCATGACATCAATATTTTGCTGAACCAATTGATCTTTCCAGTATGAGAGCTCCTAGAAAATGTTTTGTTTATGTCAATTGTGACTTTCCAAATATCCATTGGGCATGTTTGCTTTAGTATGCCAATTTTCGCCATGCCTCACAGTTTCTTGAGCACCATAATACTCAAATTGCTGCAAAACAATAGCACCGGTCATATACACTGGGGCAAAAGCTTCACAACTTTGTTCCTCGTGAACAATTTCTTGTTCCTCCTGTACGGATGGGAGACTGGAAGAAATCGACGATGAAAATCAAACCAACGAGGTTTACGTCCATGCTTCAGTTGAAATGCGCCTGATTGATGTGCACAGTAAGGACATGATAACCTGTCATTAGTTGTCCAACCAAATACCATACCAAATGCGGGAAAGTCGCTTATGGTCCACATAAGGACCGCACGCATCTTAAAATTATGTTGTTGTGATTTGTCAAATGTACGTACTCCTGCATACCATAAATGCTGCAACTCATGGATAAGAGGTTGAAGGAAAATGTCTAGTGATTTCTTTGGGTGCTTAGGACCAGGCACTAGAATGCTCATAAACAAAAACTCCCTTTGTATGCACAGTTCCGGTGGGAGATTGTATGGCGTCAAGATGACAGGCCATAACGAGTAGTTTCTACCAGACATATCGAATGGACTAAACCCATATGTACACAAACCAAGATACACATTTCTACACTCGTTAGCGAAATCAGGGTATACCTTTTAAAAGTGTTTCCATGCTTTTGCATCAGACGGATGTCTAATCTCTCCATCTTCAGTTGTATGTTGTGTATGCCATCTCATGGTAGTCGATGTCTTATCGGAAAGATATAGATGCTTCAGTCTGTCCGTGATTGGCAAGTACCACATCTGCTGAAATGGTACACGTGTACGTCTAGTAGTAGGTTGATATCTTGGTTTCCCAAAAAAGCGACACTCCTGCAACTTTTCATCATCTTTCCAAAATATCATGCAGTTGTCGATGCATACATCAATCATTTCAGATGGTAACCTAAGACTGGAAACCAATTTCTTAATTGCATAATAAGACTTAGCTGAATTATTATCCGCAGGCAAAAACTCTTTAAATAAATCAGCGTATGCATCCATGCAATTCTCAGGTAAGTTGTAATCACTTTTAATTATCATCATCTTAGATGCTAATGATAATTTAGATTGTCCTTCTCTATATCCATCGTAGAAAGGTTGATTCGCAGCATCTAACATATCATAAAATTTTTTAGCATCTAAGTTCGGTTCCTTGTAATTTGGAACACCAACAAATGTAGCATTTTCATTAAATGCAGATGGTGTTTCCTGAAATGCATCTGTAACCATATCATGAAACCTATTTTCTGTTTCATGTTGACGACTACTTCCTCTATTTAAGTTCCTATGACTAGAACTACCTTCTTCAACATTAGAACTTTCTCCATGCGAAAGCCAAAGATAGTAATTTGGTGTGAAACCTCTATTAAATAAATGTCTCTTCACGTTATCTATTGAGATATACTTCTCATTCACGTTCTCCTGTGCTAGGGGGTTATTAGTTGCTTGGTAGATGTATCCGAGCAAACCATCACGGTACTCTTTTGTAACTTCACCAGTATTTGGGTCTCTCTGCCGATACATCCATCCTCGCAGGGCGAAAATTCCATGCTCCGAACCAAACATTTTTTTGTTTTGTTTTTTTTATTTGTCAATTGGTAATTGAGATAGAAGAGTGGAGAGTTGTATATATACGAAAATTTTGCTACTGATTTGCTTGGAAATTGCGAAAGTCAGATTTGCTAGGAAACTAGTAAGAATTTACTAGGATTGCGAGGGAAATTTTCCTCGCAAATGTTAGTTACTCTTGTTAAAATGTGTATTTTCGTAAATTTGTGACCACATTGCGAGGAAAAACATTCTTTCACTTTTTACTCGCAAATCCCTTGCAAATTTGCAACAGAACTGTTCTCTCGCAATTTACTCGCAAATTTGCGACCAATTTACGAGTAAAACGTTTTCTCTCACTGAATACTAGCAAGTCAGTCGCAAATTTGCGAGTGAAATTCTTTTGTCGCAATTCACTCGAAAAATTGCGACTGATTTGCGAGTAAAATATTTCCAAACAAATTTGCGACCAATTTGCGAGTAAAAAATATTCCTTGCATTTCACTCGCAATTTGGTCGCAAATTTGCGACTGCTGGTCTTCCTTGCAAATTTCTCTCGTAAATTTACTGTTTTCTTGTAGTGAAGGGAATTATTTTCCTGTGCTAGATCTTGATGATCTTAATGTTCCTCTGCTAGTGATGGATGGTTGTGAGATCCCCCTCCAAAAGTAAGAAAACCACTTGGTAGGCTCCCAAAGAAAAGGCAACTTTCGATTGGCGAGCATCGGGTACAAATACTACAGTCTTAATTCATATTATATTAATTATTGTAGCGTTATGTTATTGGACATTTGTATCTCAAATTACAGGGACCTGCTAAAAGGATGAAGCCTAATAATTTGGCCGATGTGGTGGACCAGGACACAAGCGTACGACATTGCTTTGCCTTGATTACTAAGGAGGAATAGTCAACGAATGTTTTTTGTGTAACTTAAGTTTGAGAGGAGACATATGTGACATATGCAATGTACACCCTTTAGCAAAACTAATTTCCATTAACTTATGTGTACCTATTTGGCTGTAGGATACCGTTAAAATGCGTAAACTTATAAAAGTGGCTCACCACTGGTTTCTACTCCATAAATTAAATTTCAAAATGAAGGTATCCACCTGTATACGTACACCCTGATTTTTTCGTGCACGTCGACAGACGCGATTAATCGTACACCATAACCACGAAAGTCAGTGTACTAGTAAATTGGTGTACACCATCAACATAAAAACCTGTCACACCAAGTTGTACACCAATAATCATAAACTGTGGTGTACACGTACACCATGAGGTGTACATCTAAAATGCATACCTGTTAGCTCAAGTGTACGACTTAGGGTTTTGGGAATAATGTTTAGGGTGTATGGAAAAGGGCGGAAGGTCCAATGGTTTAGGGTTCATCTTTATTGTGTGAAACTTCGAAATGATAAAATAAATAGTTTTTGAAATAAAGGCAGAAAAATCATCGAACATATTTTTAAACTTCAAGCTTAACAAACATGAGAAATGATAAATCAAAACAAATTACAAATTTTGTTTTGAGATTGAAGTTTTATATGTTTGGAAGTGTTGTAGAAATATCGGTTGAATAGGATGCCTTGATTTGGATAGGTAGCAAGTTCAAAGTCGTACATAAATTAGACTAAACATATTAAATGTTAGTAAAAAAAAACACCATCACCTAGTTACGTATCGAAAGAGGAGTTTATACATTAAAGAAAAAATCTAATTGAGAGCAAATGATATTACCAAGACACAACACACAAACTTTATAGTTTACGCTCAAAGTATGTCACACACTTCTTGTGTTGTACACAATAGCTTGCACGTATTGCAAAAGGGTTCCCAAACAGGATCATGAAAAATTAACGCAATCGAGAAATTGAACGACATCATCCTCTGGCCAGTTAAACAAATAAAAATAGGTGTCATCGACTGCATTGTAAAATCAAGACAACTCGATTTTGATGCGCTCGCAAAGGTGATGCAATCTAAATGAGTCAAGCGGCGCGTAGTTCTCAGTGTACATCTTAAATGCGGCGCTTGCCTTGACTCTGTTCCCGAAGCAAGCATGAAACATACCTAAAACAAGAGTTGATGTCTCTTCAGACGAGGCGTTAAGTTCAAGCAGGCAGATGGCTCTATATAGGTCTCTACCGTCTGTTGCGAGGCGCATAGCTTCATAGTAGACGACTCATGAATTACGTGCACCTACACATTTCTCAAAAAAACATCACTAATTTCCATATTCTTGAATTGATCTCTCGTGTTGGGAAACACCATATAAATTGCAGCTACGCAACACGTCTTCTGTGTGGATAAGTTGATAAGATCGTTTAACGGCAAGCAAAAACGATTTCAGATGGGTTGCACAATCTTCACCAACGAGAGCTATTATTTTAAGATTTCATCGGACGAATTAGGTAGAGATGTCATTTTGTACTTATATTACAAAAGAGTGCAAATGTGGACAAAGAAAGTTACATATAGTGGTTCATATATGTAACACTGGGGAAGCTTGAAACAAGACAAAGTTAGGCAGCGCAAAAGCAATTGATTTAATCAGAATCTCTTTGCCTCTTTTGATAGGAACTTGGATGACCATCCATTGACCCGAACGCCTAGTCGTCTTCTAACATAATTAAAATTTTGACTCTTAGACCCTCCCAGAATCCATAATTTTAAAAATATAAATATGAAATTTTGGTAAATGTTATATAATAAAAATAATTATTAACTGATTACGGATATTTTTATTGAATATTTTAATCTCGTGTTTAGCGTCGACAAAATGGGTTATTAGTAAATCGACTTGTGAACTAGTAAGATACAATAAACAGTATTGGGCCTTTAAAAAAGCCTAAATAATATTCAGTTCAAAGCCCATTATCTAAACCCTAAAATTACTTCATCTCTCTCTATATAACTCACTCAACTGAACGAAAGAAGAAGATTCTCATCCTCTATTTGTACATATACGGCGAGAACTTAGAAAACCCTAATTCTTTCTTATCCTTATTTCATTATTCGTCGCTCTTTTTTTTAAGTTCATTGTGCAAAGTCAATCTCATATTTGATATGAAATATTGTGAAATTTTCATATGTTATGGTTGCAGTGATGAGATCTTATAAAACAAATTGAAAGTGTAAAGCTTAATGAACGGTCGACAATATTTGTCGAACCTGAGCGGTTAGCTGAGCAACCCATTTATTTTTTATTTACTTATCTTTAAAATTCTATCATAATTATTTATATGTTTTTTTTTAATTTGTATTGGGATGAAAAAGCGTTTGATTTTAGGTTGCTATGATGAACAAAACAGATGCAATTTGAAAGTATTGTTATGTGCTTAATGAGTCAGCGACATATAATGTCGACCTGAGCGGTTAACTGAGCAACTTCTATAATATTCAGTAACGAAATTTTCTCATCAGTTTTACTATTAAATCTGTTATTATTATTGTGAAGAAGTTTTATTTGTTAAGAGTCTGTTATGTTTTATATATCGATATTGCCCATTTTCAATCGTGATGCATTTGAAATTTCTATCTTGTCTTGTCTCCTACTTTCCTTTCTGTGAGGATGACAGACTTAAGCTTGTCTCAGAAGAGACATGGCCAAATTTTAAATATGTTCCTTGATGATATCATAACGTTAGGTGATAAGTTGAGAGAAAGCCTCCAAATCTGATGTTGTTCTTACTTTCTTATTGTGGTGATTGGACTTTGCATTCACACAGATCCTTGTGAGAAGCTTGCAAGTGGAGAATTGATATAGGAGAGTCTGCTATGTGTTAGCACCATTGGTCTGTTTGTGCTAATTTGGACTGGTTATATTGCTTTTGTGTTAGTGTGATTTTATATTCAGTCTGTTTGTATACTAATAATTGATTGACCATTGTCTTTGCAGCATATTTTGTTTCTTTTGAATTCATGGGGTTGATGCTCGCTGAGTTAATTGATTCTCTTTTGCAAAGTACTTATGCCCAAGTGTTGTGGCCGAGTCTATATTTACTAGCTCTGTTCAAAAAATGTAACTGAACTGAATCAACAGAGACAGTAAGATAAACAGAGTAGGAAGAGTTCTATACTTTCATTTCAGTTTCTTGCCTATTAACAAGATATAATAATCTTCAATATCTTATTAACATTTACCATCTTATTAAATTATTAGTTACGTATAAAATATTCATGTTTTCAATTTTAACTAAAAAATGATAAAACAATTATCTATTTTCCAAAAATTTTATTTATGTAATTATTTTCTGCAAATTTGAATATAATATCTCCTATATAGATATAATTTTGAATACGAAGATATTTTTAATTTGAAAAATAAAAGTTTATATTAACATGTCTCTTTACTGTTTATACTTTCATAATAAACAACATTAAAATCCTAAACCCCATATGCCATTTCGTTTCAGATTCAAAAAGTTGGTGTGCTGTTACTTTTTCCAATTTGGCATTTTAGTACTTTATCGGTAGGAGAGGTTCCTTTTTTAGTTTTTGTGACAATGAAATATTACTTGAGAGAGAGTCTTTAGCTGTAAATATCAGCAATAATAGGTTTCGACATTTGGATAGTTTCAAAATAATCTGGGTATGATCAATTATCTAATTAAACCGAATATCAGTTTAGTTTGGTTCAATTTGGAACGGTATACGTCGGTGCCCTTAAGCAAAACTAAACACAACAAGTTTGAAAGGATCGCTTGTTCCACAAAAGAGAACAATCCAATATCAGAATCTGATTCTGATGACTAAGAGAGAATTTGGTTTGTGGCATATAAACGTGTAAATAGTGCGTTCTCGTAGACGCGGTTTTATGAACTACTACTATTCAATAATTAGATTCGATACCGTAACGTATGTGTAAAACCAAAGCATCTCAAAACACGTGTTTGTTTGTTACTGATTATTGATTTGTTGTCTTTATAGACTTTTTGGTTTGACATGTTGCAATGTTCCATTTGTCAAAAGCTTTATTAAAGATCAATTTATTGATCTTTGATGTAACGGAACATATCTTTTGGACTATTTCTTCAATATAATAATCTTTGAGTTATAAAATGAGTAATTAGCTTGAAAAAAATTAAGTAACTTTTAAAAATCATTGATATCGTCGTATGTATAATATTCAATAAAGACANCGATCAAAGAGCAGGCCTCCCGGTAGGAGCAGATCTCGTCAAAGATACTGGCGTGCGAGATCTCCACACAGAACTTATCGGGTTAAAGAAACAGAGCCACGAAATAGTAGCGGTCATTCTGATCAGCTTGCTCCAAGTCTTAAAGAAGCATCAGGGGAAAATACAACTGTCAGGGCTTTGACTGACTCCGAATCAAATAAATCGNTATGTGTTTTCAATAACTTTTAAAAATCATTGATATCGTCGTATGTATAATATTCAATAAAGACATGTCTTATGTGTTTTGATAATTTCAAGCATTTTTTTATTAGATAGCCGCTACGCCTATTCCTAGTTTCGTAAGAACATTTTAGAGAGGTATAGGTTTAAGTAAGGTATCGTCGTGTCTAATACTTATTTTCTATTTACATTAGAAATTTGGCAGCCATTTTAGATTGAAAAACTATTTGTGATTAGGTTAGATTGACAAAAAAGAGAATAGAATATTATATAGTTCAAAACTAACATAAAATGGGATCAATATATTTGATTGAGTAAACTACTACTTTGGATATATAATAAATCAGATTTCATTTTATAGATCTATCGAAATAAAAAAGAAAACAACTCTCAAACTACTAGATGAATGAAAACAAGGAAAAACAGAGCAGAAAAATAAAGTTTATTTTGTTTTAAGCCATTATCATCATCATCGTCGTCGTCGACTTCAATATTTCAACTTATTTCAAAAGTCAAAGTCTTTAAGCAACTTGCGAACTTGTTCGAGTGTCACAAACAGAACCACCGTGAACGGCGCTTGTCTCGAAACCGTCGGCACAAAACCTTTGTACAAAGCCATAACTCCTTCCGCCTTCACCGTCTTCACCGCACAATCAACCGCTCCTTTATACGGCGGCGCGACTCCAGTCTCCACCTTCATATTCATCACTCTCGTTTTAATCACATCCACCGGATTCGATGCAACCGCCGCCACAAACCCCGCCGCGAAGCTCGCCGCCACGTGAGTCCCGAGACCATCTTTCATCAACCCTTTCTCCAAAATCGTCTCTTTCACCGAATCGTACGAAGCTAATTGCGATGCAGTCACAAGCATTGCTCTGTTTATCGTCAGAGACGATCCTCTCCACAGAGACGTAACGCCTTCGCCACGAATCATTTGCGCGATTGCGTCTGCAACGCTTTTGTAGTTTCTCCGTTGTGCCAACGGCAGACGACCGTCGGCTTGCATTCGAACCATCGCGACATCCGCCGGATTCCCAACGGCTGCTCCTATTGCTCCGGCGATAGCTCCGGCGGTGATTTTGCGGGTTAAAGGCATGGTTTGGGTTTCCGGGTCGGTCCATTTACCTTTGATGATGTCGTACAAACCCATTCGGGTCGTCGAATAGAGGGTTTGACGGAGAACAGTGGCGGAGACGCCGGAGAACAGAGCACGTGTACCTTCTTGTCGGATAATACGAGATCCGACGCCGATGATACCAACGCGAACAGGAGGTGGAGGCGCATGGACAGCGGAGGAAGTCTGGAAAGCAAGCGCCGGTCGGAGATTGGTCTGAATCGGAGCTGATTCGCCTTGAAGTTGCATTCGGACCTTGATTAGATCAAGCGGGTGGGTCGAACAACCCGCTACGATTGAAGCAATGCCTCCTTCAGCGAAACCCTTAAGACCCATCTCTATTTTTTTTCTTTCTGGGGAGGAGAAAAAGAACTTTGCTTTTTTTGAATTCCCGAGAAAATCGGAGAGAAAATGGAATTAAACAGAGAAATTTAAAAGTTAGATTTTTTTTCTTTTTTTCTTAAAGAGACCAGTTGGAATTAGAACTAATCTCACTGGAGATTAGAAGATGAGAATGGAGACCGAAAGCTATAGAAGATGAATGAGGAACCAAAGGTCTGTGAGACATAAGCTGTTCAAACAGAGCTTTTTTTTTTGGTTTGGTATTAAAATGTGTTTTTAAGAGAAAGAGAAGATTGTTTGTGAGGTTGAAGCGAAGAAGAAATGTGTTTAAATAAGGGAGGAAACGCGGAGACTTTTCGCTAATTTGCGCTGAGGAAAGAGAAACTCATTTTCCTAGTATAAGTTAATAGCATCTTCCTACTTTCCTAATTTTTTTTATTTCGAAATATTTACTACAAATCTTTTTTGACTAAATATACGGAAACTTTCTTCTGAAACGTGACTATTGAAGGTAATTTATTAATACAGCTTTCACACAAATAACAAGAAAAGGCAGTTTGTAAAATTGTGTACATAAAGTTGGATATCTATTTATTTCTTTTATTTATCGTCTAAATTATTATTATTTTATTATAAATTATGCAAAATTATTATTATTAATTTTTCATCAGACAAAAGTTTTTTTTTTCTGCATTCCATCAGCCGAACAATTTTAAAAATAATTTTTGTAATCAAATAATATATCTAGGTTTTTAACTTATTACCTGTTATGAATTAACATTTTTTATTCAAAATAAATTTTTGTAGCGAGTATATTTTGAGAAGAGTAAATAAATCACATTTGCATCAAAAAGCCCAACAGCTATTTCGTTGAACGACAAGGCGGCTTTTCACACTCACAGAAGAAGAAGAAAGCAATTGTTCATTGTTTTCGGCGGCTCCGTCCGCCGGATCTCTTCCTTTCCGTTTTAATTTCTACAGTTTAGTCAATAGAGTTAAGGCACGAAGATTTCGCTTCATTATCAAATGCGATTTCCCTCGAGATTCGATTTTAAAAGAGATTTTCTTCATCACCGATGGTATCTATTCACCGTCCGTTATTGTTCTCAACGGCGGTGGTGATGTTGATTGTCTCTACCGTTATTTCTTCCCCGAGACAAGATTTTAAGATTTCACTCGTCGCCACAGATGCCGGTGTCCAGTTGGCGACCATGAGTGTGACTTCCGGCAATGTCCTTCTCTCTCTTCGGGAGAGTGCTTGCCCGACAGTTGAGGTCCGGATCTCCAGATTTCACCAAGTCGGTTTCTGTATGTATGTTTCAATTACCAATCCTTTATCACGTAAGTGTTTCTCTCATGTGGAATATTTCATATGGAAGCCGCATTGGCCGGAGCCCATATGTCCTTTAAGGAAGTTTTACTTGGGCATGGTGGGTGATGACCATAGTTATTTGTCTGGTTTCGGTGTTGATGGTGTTGGAAA
>OVAN01002726.1:0-31805 GCA_900406275.1 Anastatica hierochuntica
GACTAAGATATGTTTGAAGACTGATTTTCCATGAATATTCAAGCCCAACACAATCTTTCTTGAATCCTTATGCTTCTCTCGGTCCAATACCTCATGCATCATACCAATTAGCTCCTTAGNATGCCATGATCCTTGGCTTTGTTGGTTCATGACTTAGCTTTTGTCCTTTAATTTTGTTGTTGATCCATATTGCATCATCTTCTCTCCCACCATTATTCTCTCGTTCGTTCTATGTTTCTCTTTCTTCTTCATCAATGTGACATCTCTTTTCTCCATCTACACAAAATGGTTCTAATCTATGTTAAATCTGGTGTACGGATATCTAGTGATCAATGTAGTTTCGTGGTTGATAAGAAAGGGGTGGTCGAATGGTAACTTTGGAAACTACTACTTAGTTGGAACAGTTGAAGATCATAGTGTGTCAAGATTATGGAATGGACTATAATGTCGTTAATGCCGAGTTCAACTATGAGATGGTGAATTAAGGAGGGAATCCTCCGATTATACTCTGCAATGATCCACAAGTATCTAATTTCGTGGCGTATGTGAAGAAGAGATCGTCTACATGCTTGTGTGTCACCTTCTATGATACTACTGTAAATAAAAAGGAGCGAGTCAATATTGATTCGAATAAGGAGCCATGTGATTCAAGTTATGTTGAGGATGACGAAGTTTCTCAAATAAGGTATGAAGACTTTGTCAAATCGTCACAGGATTATCGTGACAAAGGGAAGAATCATGTCGTCGACGATGGCTGCGGTGATGCTGGTTTAAGGTGTGAAACCAATGGAAAGAGTGAAAGCGTAGGCCGCTTGGCAGTTTATTTCGTCAAAAAAGATCAAATTTTCAGAGACAAAGGTGTTTTGAAGGCAACAATCGAAATTTGTGCGATAAAGAATAACTTCGATTACAATGTTCTTAAATCCACCAAAAAATGGGGGTATATTCGATGTAAGGATATGTTATGCAACATGATTGTGCGTGCGGAATGTCTGGATGGGTCTACATATTTCATGATCAATAAGTGCGAGGCAAGACATACATGTGCTCCTTCGAGTAAAAGCAAATTCGAAAAACAGCTTCTACAAAAACAATTGGGAATCGGATAAAGCATCAATATGAGGGTAACAATGAAGGTCCAAAAGCGAATGACATCATTCACTTTATGCAATTGAAGAATGGTTGTGAGATCAAGTATTGGCACGCTTAGGAAGCCCGTGAATTGGCAGTTGCAGCCGTTAGAGGTATACAAGAAAAAGTTAGAGGTAAAATACCTTCATATTTTCATATGATCAAAGAAGCTAATCATGGTACGCATACTCACTATGCAACTGACAAGGATTGGAGATTCAAGTATCTATTTCTTTCATTTGGACAATCAGTAAGTGGATTCTACAATGCCATTCGTAGGGTGATTGTTGTTGATGGAACTTTTCTGAAATATAAATACAAAGGGGTTCTACTTGTTGCTACAGATCTAGATGGTAACTCTAATTTGTATCCGACTGTATTTGGGGTTGTTGATTTAGAGAATGACAATTCATGGGAGTGGTTCCTAAGAAAGTTGAATGTTGTTATTGGTGATGATAAAGGCTTAGCTTTTGTGTTAGAAAGAAATTCGTCAATATCTAAGCCACTTGGTTATATCTACCCTCAATCTACACATGGAATTTACATACACAATTATTTAAAATATGTTGTAACATTTTTCAAGGCAAGGGGGTTGGTTGCGTTGATTGAAAAGGTTTCATAGGCATATAGATTTACTGATTTTCAGGAACATTTTGCTAAGATTTATGATATGTGTCATGCGGTTGGAAGATACCAACAGGATGCTGATGCGAGAAAATTGGCTCGTTCTCTTTTCCCTGGATTCAGGTACGATATTAGGACAAATAACCCAGCAGAGTCAATAAATTCAGTTTTGAGATCACCTAGAGAATTTCTAGTTATTCCTTTGTTTGATAGTATAAGAGAATTGATGACCCGATGGTTCTATGAGCGTCAACTATTAAGCTCGAAGCAGATTGATCCTTTAACCATTAATGTGGAGAAAAAGATTGATAGGTGGATTTCATGTTTACAAGGTCGACGGTCATAAATCAGTTGTTAGAGAAGACAAGTATGATTATCATGTTGATTTTGAAAGAAGAACATGTACATGTGGGAAGTACGATTCAGGAAAATACCTTGTAGACTTGCCATTCCTGCAATTTATTCGTGAGGTATGGAAGTACACAGATTTACAAACGCCTTACACACCACGACTTCATGGAGAAATGCTTATGCAGAGCGCATTAATCTAATATCTATTCTAGAGGCTGAATGGAATGTCCCAGAGGCTGTTAAACTCGCCAATGTTTTACCTCATGCGTCACGAAGAGGTGCTGGTCGAAGGAGGAAGAGAAGGTACAAAACAGTGGAAGAAAAGATAAGATCATCGCAAGGATCGCAAAGAAGTAAAAAGAACAAATGCAGCCGGTGTGGTAATGAAGGACACAAGAGGAGGACATGTGATATATCTATTTAGCATCTTGATCGTTTTATGTTCTCTTGTTTTGGTTATTACTCGAACAAAGTTTTTTTGTTCAAGATCTATTTGTGTTTGATATTACGCATAAACCAAGGTTTTTTTATTCAAGGAATCATATTTTCATATGATCAAAGAAGCTCGTGAATCACTTTGAAAAATTCTTGAAGAAAATCGGGTTCTGTTTTTGGTCATTCATAAAGTACAAAATTAGTCAATGTACAATTGCTTTAATATTAGATTATAATTTGTCTTCTCTCAATGGTATCATCAACTAAAAAACGTGATTGACATTACAAGTGGTATATGTATAGTGTTTGTTTAGTGTTTAGGATTCATTTAGGTTTTAGGGTTTAGGGTTTAGGGTTTAAGGTTTCTTTACGGTTTAGGGTTTGCATACAATTTGATATTCGTTTGGGGTTTGTTTAGGGGTTAGGGTTTGACTACGGTTTAGTGTGGCACAAATTGATGTTGTTTTTGACGTGAGAACTAGGTGGAACACATATTCTAGATTAGGTAGAAATTAGTTTAGGCATGACTAAACTTTTAAAATGATCTGATTATAGACCCGAATCTCCATCCCCTTTTTAACGATCCCATGAAAGAGGAACCCTAAGCTACAATTTGCTAAAGTTACGAAATAGAGACACAACATTGAAGATCTGAAACTGAAGTCGGGTATGTCTCCGTTTCTTTTTGATTCGTTGAAGAGAAATTTTGTCATTGTCTCTTTAAATCTTTTTCGATGAAGAGCAACCCCTTTTTGATCTTAATGTTTATGATTAAAACTTGTTATAGGTCAAAATGAGCAATTTAACCTCAGATTCTAGTGGAACATCAAGCGATCGCTCTATGATAAGAGTTGCGGGAGTTCCGACAAATTGCTGGTGGAGAAAGCACATCGTTGCGAAATTCTCGAAGACAAAATGGAATCCGAACCGCAAATACTGTTGTTGTGTATAAACAACAACTGAGAAGGTAAAACATATTTGAACTATGTGAATTCAACTTGTTCTTTGTGCTCATTGTAGGAAATGTTTCTGTGTAGCTTTCCTATGATAACCATGTTTTTAAATTGGTCTATGAGAGTTTAAACGATGAGATTCAAGTAGTTGCTGCAACTACTATGAGAATTAGAGAAGAACTGAAAGAGAAAGAGAAGCTACTTCGAAGAGAAGAAGAAGCTATTGAGAAGGCATTCCAAAATATGGAAGCTCAAGTTTTTGAGAAGGTGGAAAGTGCGTTGCAATAAACTAAAAGTGGAATGAAGTTAATGTTGATTACTATAGTTTTAGGATGTATGTTTGTGGTAGAATGCATGATACTATTTTAAGTTTGTATTTGGGATATTGAGACTGTATTTTGGGGATTGAGATTTGCAACTTTCTTCTAGAGTAATAGATAGATGTTGAAATTCTAGAAATAGTCTACCATAATTCTTACAAAAAATCAGTCTACGTTAACACCCGTAATTAGTCTTCTACGAAGTCAAAAACATCAAACGACTCAAACTCCCAAGGCTCATAACATGCCACTCGCTTAACTAAAATGGGATCTTGTGCAACCTCCCATATTTCCACAACAATCTTCTGTCGGCAATCCAAGATGATTTGGTCATCTAATAAATCGAGGTCATGTCCAAGCAGGTGGCATTCCTAGTGTTTGAGTGCGTATGCGCCCCAATCACGACATGACTTTTTCAATCAAGATTTCATAGGCACATCGACCATAGAATATGCATACTGAAGTAGATGCCTCTTCATTTCCGGCAGAGCAATGACCTTCACTATTCGAGGTATCATGACAACAAATTTCTCCACGTATTGCCTATTCTTCCCCCAAAAACATTCAAAGATCTCCACTCTTTTTTCTGTGATGTTGACGCAGATGGAGATCCAATGATTACCTGCTTATGACATTACAAACTTTGTAAATAACTTGATTTAAATGGAAACATGTAGAGGAAAAAATGACTCCCATTTATAAACAGAATAAAGTAGAGTCGATCAACATCGACATTCACATTTTTTTACTCCTCCCATGAGATGGAAGCTTTCCTCTCCCGTAAGCAAGAAGAATGTCAGGCAATTCATATGCTTTTTTATTATGCAAAAACTTGAGGTTTGTCGTCTCCATTTGGAGGCAGAACAAAGCATTCATGAAAGCAACACAGTTTGGAGTCCAACGCCTCAAAGATGTATTCTCTCGCCATATAGACATAACCGCATTCATATCCTGCATAAAACGGAAATGAAATCAATGCAACATCAAAGATGTGTTATTAAGATATGACCATTCAAACTAGTAGAAGAAAAGAATACCTCGTTCTTAAGCCATTGCTCCACCCTTGTTATCCGTATAGCTGCGGTCATATTAAAAACAGTAGGATCAATCTTAAGAGTATTGAGTTGCGTAGACCAATCCATGAATCTATTCTAAGTTCCTTCATAGACATAGAAAAATTTCAAACCCGGAGAACCATCATCAGGCATTGGTCCATCACTAAGAATGGATTTAGAAAATTTCTCCCACAAAGAATGCGGTTGAGTTGGAGTTTCTGGCATTGGTTCAACTTTTGATGGTCGAAATGTTGTCATTGGAGTCTACCAATCTCTTGGTTTTTCATCATTTCTGGGTTGTGATGGGTCAAAGCCGGGGACATACGATGCCTGTGAAAGTTTGTCCATTGTTTTGTGGAGATACTCTTGTGTACTCATCCTTTGGTTGAAATATGATGCTTGACTCACCTTCACATGTGATGCATCCTGTTAATTCATGAAACAAAGTCAAATAACAATAAAATAGCAAATTTAGAACTTGTATTCTAACTAAGATAGATAAACACAAACTCAAAACATATAACGTATGTTCATTACAAGCCCAATTACACGTTTTCAAGTCCAACATTCCATTAAAACTGAGTTTTCAAGTCCATTACAAGCCCAATTACACATCTACTACAAACCAAGTACACCTCTAACGACATAAGTTTACACATAATCCATTTCAAGCTCAATTACACATCTACTACAAACAAAGTACACATCTAGTACACATCTGATGAAATAGGTTCACACATAATCCATTACAAACAGATTTAACCATATATCACACATATTTGACACAAATAACCATACACCCTAACAAGCACCTAACATTCGAAAATGACATAATAGACAGTGATGAAGAGAGTATTATTTTTCCTTTCTCACCCCGCCTTTGGACTTCGTAGACGATGGCTCACCTTGGTCTCTTACTTCCTTACGTGAATCCTTAAATTTGTCATCAATATGCTTCTCTAGCCTCTTTTCCATCGCGGAGAATTGCTACCCAAACAACTGCGCCATTAAAGCTTTCATATCATCATCAAAATGCACTTGCTTTGGTCTACTAGAGACAACCTTATGCTTCCTTTTTTTCCACACCATGATCTGGAAGCCTCTTCTTTTGCTTTTTAGCTATGGAGCCTAAGTTATCAGTGGTCATTGGATTTTGAAAGTATTCATCATTCTCAGCTTCTTTGTCATCAAGCTCCAAAGGAACCTTTGGAGTGTCTTCGAACTTCCAAATATGGTCACTAAAGTCATGGTCAGTCCTTATCAATGAGTGTAGTCGATCGACTCTACAATCCTCCACATCACCTTCTCTGAAAAAATCCATATCCTCATACAAATCATATTCCCTGTCCAGGAGATGTATACATAGGTGATATCCAACAGGATGATCTCCTCATATGAGACCTTCGCAACTCCCATCCAGTTTATGCATCTAGCACCGTCCTTGAAACCTTTGTTGATTTTTTTTCCCAAGAGCTTTCCAATCTTTGGTATTGCTTCCATTGCCCAAATCTGCAATGCATAGGAGAAGCTATCTAACACATAAGTAGTAGTCTTCTCTTTCAGTTTGTCACTCTTTTTGGCCACCAACTCTAGAAGAAGATCAAACACAACAACTCCCCAAGGATACTTACGAAGCTTCTCAAGATCCATTACCACCTTTATGTATTTCAGAGAAATATTACCCTTCTCATCTCTCGCTAAAACCACACAAACGATGATGCAAAGATAGACCAGTCATATTCGATCAACATTCTTCCACTTCTTAATAGCTTCATTGTGCTTCTTCCACAATGTAGAGAAAGAAATATCTTCTTTTCTGTTCAGCACTTTTCTTCAGAAACCACCATCATCTTTCCATTTGTCGACATCCGTAAGTGAAAGACTATTCTTGCACATAAGCCCGATTATTGCATAGAACTCTTGTAATAAAAATCAGAGTGGTCTCCTCGCAAAGGCAAACCAAATCTCGTGCCTTTTGTATGTGACCAGCTCCCTACACAACAAGCTGTGTATCACTCTCGCAGGAAACCCCAGACCATTGTCATGCAACTTAAAAATCTGTGAGAAAACCTTATCTTTCTTCACTTCTTTCAACTTCTTCAGCAGCCATGTCTCAAACTTTTTCACAATGTTTGCCAACTTGCAATTGTTATTATTTGAGTCACTTTTGTCTCCTCACCCTCCTTAAAAAGCCGATTTGGTAACTGTTCAAACATACCTACAAGCCATAATAAAGATTGTGAAGTTCAACTAAATAGCATAAACATATACTTAGCAAATCAAAATGCTTAAGTGTCATAGAATTCGCAAAAAACAATGAGAGCAATGTAAAGCAGTTTTGAACCTCTTATTCTACCTAATCTAGAATATGTGTTCCACCTAGTTTTAATCACAAAAGAAAAAAATTTGTGCAAAACTAAACCGTAAGAGACTAATTAAATCGTTACTCTTTCATATGTAAATCCTAAAGAGATTAAACCGTAAATCAATTATCGACATACAAAAATAAAAAAAACTAACATGCCTGCCAAAATCAATGTTTTTGATATGACCAATAGACCCTAGAACTAATTGAAATTGAGTTGATGTACAAATTAAATCTTCAAAATTAGGGTTTTAAGAAGCTAGATGAGGAAACACATATCCTCTACGATTTTGATGTAATTGGTACGCATAGAAGACGACGACAAAGAGCATACGACCAGAGAAGACGACAAGGTTGGAGAAGCGCCGACGAGAGAAGACGATGACGAAGAAAACAGAAGAAGAAAACCGACGAAGATGACCACTGATAACAGAGAAGAAGAAGAAGCTTTACGACGGTGAAAAGGAAGAACATTTAACCGTATGTAGAAGAAGAAGACGACGAAGAAGAAGAAATCGCCATGGATCAAGAAAAACGGCGGCGACGCAAAGAAATCGAGAGAAATCGCAACACTTTTTTTTAACTCACTTTACCTTTCTTCTTTTTTTTTTACCTTTTTTTTACTCACTTTTTTTTTCTTTTTGTAAAATTATATTTAAAAAACAATTAACAATTATCATATATTTTAATTAACTCATATTTAAATTAATTTAAGGGTATAATAGTATTTACATTCATCTAAATTCTAATGGAACAAAAAGTTTAGACAAAATCCTATTTAGAAAAATTCAAGTTCAAAGTGTCCTATTTTTCCAATTTTCTCTTTTCTTTTTGCTACTTGAAAATGACCGCACACGTGACCAGCAGGTGCCTCGCTAATGAGATGGGCTATAACGTTTCATTTTATTTGAAAAATGGAAAACTTAGACGGTGTTCGGTTCCTAAAGTAAATGTAGCATCTAAATGTAAGATCGGATGTTGTTCGTTTTTTTATCAAATTAAAAAGCACATCTTGATGTAAAAAACTAGATGCATAATCAAATAAATCTAAAATGAATGAATTTTGGATGCATTTGAAACTAACAATTGGATGCACTAAAACGCGTATAAGATTATAAAAGTTTAAAGTACAATCAAAAAAATATTTTTTAAAAATATAAAAGTTATATTTTTTGAAAAAATGGCAAAACAATATTTTTTTAAAAACTGTGAAACAAAAAAATTACTAACAAAAATAATATTCTTCCGTAAATCGACAAATTCATTTTCCGTCAAAACCATAAAATACCAATTTTGTCCCAAAATAGCGGAAAACCAGTTTTCTACAAAAACCGCAAAAAATAATTTCTTACAAAACTAAAAAATCAGTAAAAAACATAAAACTGTAAAGACCACAAAGACGATAAAAACACTACACAGTAAAAATTGTGAATACCAAGTTTCTGCATAAAAAAGTTTCTCGTAAACCTGTAAAATTTGTAAAAACCTCAAAAATAAAAAATCCATAAAAAACTAGAAAAATCGCAAAGCCAAAACTTGCAAATCCGAAAAACTGTGAATATTTTTTTTCGACATTAAATCATTTTCAAAAAAGCCCGTAAAATCATAAAAACATGCAAACAACCGTAAATTCTGCAAGAACAACAAAAACCTGCCAAACCGCAAAAACCATGTATAGCATTTTTCTACATTAAACCCGTTTTCACAAAACCCATAAAAAAAATTTGAAACATCAAAACTGTAAAACTTGCAAATAATCATAAAACCTCTAAAACCTTCAAAATCGTGTGTACCTAGAAAATATTTTTCTAAGAACCCCCAAAAAATTCGTAAAACCCAAATCACGCAAAAAGCAGTAAAAATCCATAAAAACAACAAAAACATGGATAACCGCAAAACTGTGAATACATATTTTCTGCATAACATTGTTTTTTTAGAAAATAAGCAGAAAAACATAAAAGCTGCAAAACTTACAAAACCAAAAAATACCGTGAATACCTTTTTCTGTGTACAACTGTTTTTCGCAAGACACACAAAAACTAAAAAACTGCAAAAAACGCAAAAATCGTAAAACGACAAAAAATCTACAGAACAACGAAAAACTGTGAATAACATTTTCCTACATAAAACTATTTTATGAAAAAGCATTAAAAGCTGCAAACCCGCAAAAAATCATAAAACCGCAAAATCATGTAAAACCATGAATATTGTTTTTATGCGTAAAAATAGTTTCCCGCAAAATACGCACAAAAATAAAAAACAATCTGCAAAAAATTGTAGGAACCGAATAAACGGCAAAAAACTGCAAAGCAATGAAAACAGTGAATACTGTGTTTCTGCATAAAATTGTTTTCCATAATAACCCTCAAAAACCACAAATATCGTAAGAATCATAAAACAACAAAAACCTGTAAAGCTTTGAAACTATGCATATCATTTTTTGGAAAAAAATATAAAGGGTAACAACTATTAAAAAAACCCAAAAAAACCGTGAATACCATTTTACACAAAATATCACTTTTCTGTGAAACCCTTGAAAACTCAAAAATGAGAAAGAACCGCAAAAACAACTAATACTATTTTCCACAAAATTTGCAAAAATTTTTTTTTACAAAGTCATAAAATACCGAAACTCTATTTACCGCTTAAACCACGAATACCGTTTTCTGCAAAAACCGAGAAACTACTAAAATTGCATATATTAGTTTTCACAAATATTATTTTTTGATAAAAGCCCGAATATTGTTTTCTCCAAAATCGGAAATTTTCATTTTTGTTCTAAAATCGGATATATCTAGATAATAATACAAATACACAAAGTGAACATAGGTGCATCTAGATGCATTATCTAGAAGTAAAAATAAAAAATAAAAACGAATTGCATCTAGATGTTGCGTCTAGCTAATGCGTTAGGACGCAATATCCAGATGCGATATTAAAATACACAAACAAATAAGCTCTTCATTCTCGTTCATTTCTGCATTCAGATGTTGCATCTGGATACAAACGCACCAAATATTTTTTGTTTGACCATTTGGATTTGCAGCCAGATCCAACATCTAGATATTCGAGGTGCTAAAATGCAAAAGTTTAGATGCTCTAAAAAGTAGAGTTCAGATAAAAATTTTATTTTTTGTCAATAGTTTGGTATCAAATTTTGCATCTTTCAAAATTTAAAAGATTAAAATACTTTTAAATATAAAGCATATCTTAGTTAAATATGAATACATTTTAAATCATGTTAAAATTACCAAACCGCAAAACCACATAAAAGACGAATCATTGAAGCTGATATGAGAACAAAGGCGAATCATTGAAGCTGCAAACAAGCTCATATTCAAGTAGATAATCACTGAGTTTATTAAACTATGCTCGAGGAGCTTATTTTAAGGCATAAAGTGCCTTTCTCAATCGACATACATAATCTAGATGAGCTATCAACAAAACTAGGTAGTTGTTTCATATAAATTGGTTCTTCAAGATGCCATGTAAGAACACATTCTTGACATCTATTTATTTAATTTCCCACTTCATTATCATGGTTGTATGAAGAGTTGGTTGTACCATGGCTGTCTTAACCATTAGACTCTACGTTTCAACATAATCAATACCTTTTCTTGTAGAAATCCCTTTGCCACTAAGCAAGCTCTCAATTTGTTTAAACTTCCATCTGTATTTAAGTTTGTTCTAAACACCTATCTGCATCCCCATATATTCATGTCAAGAGTAGGAGGAACCAAGTCATAGGTATATGTTTCTTTAACTGTGTCCACCTCTTCACCTATGACCATCTTCATTCTTTAATGCAGAGGCCACACTCTTTGGATCTGCATGAATATTATGTTGAGTAACTATCTAAGCATACTTAGGATGTGATTTCCTAATTCTTTGTTTTGTTTGAGTTACCATTGAGTGTTCATTCTGCAAAGGTGGAACAACAACCGCAAATAGAGGTGGAAATTTATCAGTAGAGGATAGTTGTGGTACCTCATGAGATGATTAAGTGGATATTGGTTCTGATGTTGATGCTTAATTTTCAGGTGTATCAACAAGACCTTTAGGTGTATCAAGACTTAGATGTTTTGAATATAGGGACAAAATTTCAATGATCTGAGAAGCTTCAACAAAGCAACTGAGATGTGTTTTCTGGAATTCTGGAATGAGGAGAGTGATTGCATCATTTAGAGGATTATTTGGTGCATAATTTTCACTTTCTATTGAAGAATGAAAAACCAGGCTGAGTGTAACATTATATTTGGTTTAGGAGGAAGATAATGATAGTCATCAGAGAATGGAAATTGTGCTTCATCAAAGATTACATGATGATTTACATACACTTGTCCTATTGGAGGGTGCAAGCAACGATACCTTTTATACTTCTCAATATATCCCATGAAAACACACTTCAATTTCCTCGGACCATAATTGTTTTGTGTGTATGGTCAAAGAGAAGGATAACACGTGCAACCAAATGTTCTCGGCGAGGAGTAGTTTGGTTCCTTTCCAAACAAGATTTCATATGACTCTTGGAAGCTTCAGAAACTGTTTTTGGTAGAAGGCTGCTTAAAAAATATGTTTTGAACATTACGGTCTACCCAATACTACTAAGAAACTTTGTTGTTAAACATCATAGCCAAGTTGAGTTCAAGAAATTATTCGTGAATAAATTTCATTTTGTTGAGGCGTGTGGGGACTAGAAATTTGATGCTTGATCCCATAATTTGCAAGATGTTTAAAAGATATATTGCTTATTGATTCTCCTCATCCATCACTCTGGAAGATGGTTATTCTTTGATTTAATAGATTCTCCACAAATTTTTTGAAACATTCCAAAGATAGAAAAGAAATCAGATTTTCTTTTTGAAGGATAGAACCAACAAAATCTTGAGAATTGATCAATGAAAACAACATAATACTTGAATAACTAAAATTGAAAAAACAGGAGATGGACCCCAAATATAACAATGTACTTTCTCAAGAGGTCAAGAAGATTCAAAGTCTAAAGTTAATAACGGAAACTTTTTTCGATTTGACATGGTTCACAAAACTTGGAATTATTCTTATTTACGTTGAAAAACTTTTCCTGCATACGATTGTGAAGAGCATAGATTATGAGATGAAGTGGTCATATTAGTGTGAAAAAATTGGTCATATTAGTAAAAGCTCCACTATCTGGATACCATCCGTTACTACTAACACTACAATTTCAGTTACTTGCATTGCAGCCAAAGGTTGATTAAAAGTATTATCTTGATATGAGCGATCGTACATTTTCCAACATTGTACAGTTGTGTGCCATATCTCTCATAGATTTGGCAAGTAGGACGTGGGGAGTAACTCTGGGGAGCTAGAAGTGACGTTGATATGTTGATGAAAGTTCCTTCCTCGAGTAGAGTAGTTCCTCTGCGCTTGTTTTTCAACTGTAGCTTGACTCTCTTCCACGATTCGATTACCCTGAATAACTTTTAGAAGCAAAAGCCTGACGAGGAGTAACTACGGTATTGTTATATGCTTGGAGCTTATCATCAAATCCACTAAGCTGAGACACAATATCTTCATACGAATGGAAAGGAAAAGAGATCATTGAGTTTTCAGTAACACTAGATAAGATTCGTACGCTTTTCCCAATCTATTAGCACATCAAAGATTTTATTATGATTAGTAATAGGGTGATAATAGTGCTTAGAGTATCACATATTGCTTTATATTGCCTAAGTTATTCAACCATAGACTTATCTTGTTTTGTAAGATTACAAAGATTTCTTTGCAGTTTAAACATACGTGACACATAAAATATACTGAAATGCTTTGCTAAGGTAAACCATATCTCATGAAAAGAATATAGATGATAAGCCTCTCCAAGGATATCTTTAGAGAGAGATCTTAGAAGCCAAGCTCTCACTATCTGATCAGATTTGTATCAAATCGTATACTATGGGTTGTTTGTTTCAGTGGTGACATCTCCGGTCTTTACATATATTGTCAGCGAAGGTTTTTTTTCAGCACCAGTGATGAAACCAAGTAGCATCTGGCCATAGAAAAAACTTTTAAACTGAGTTTTTCATAGGAGATTCTGTAAGTTCCAGAGTAACACAGTGAGAGATACTCAGATGAGGAATATATTCAGAAGAGGTCATGACTCTGGTACCATGTAGAAAAGAAAGAATAAAGAGAATATGGAGAAATGATTAAATCTTTCATTTCATTAGCTTAAGAAAACGATTACAAGGTAACATTGCCTTTATAGGCTTACAATATGATAAGATAAGAAAAAAGTTAAAGCTTAGTTGACTTCTTGTCTTTTAGTAGCAAGTCAATGCAACATAACATTTTTGCAAATGGATACTTTTCTTGGAATTGCAAAGATCACTTGTTGAATGAGTCTAAGGAATTTTCGTGGAAATAGCTTTTGCATTTTCTTTGATGTCTACAACCTCTGAGTAAGGTAAAATATATTCTTTCCTTTTTGCTTTTCAACCAAACAACTTAGTTTTCAACTCTGACTTGTATCAATTACTTATTAAGGTTTGTTTGTTTGATTTTGGTTATCATGTTGTTCTAATCTTTTTCTTTTCTTTCTAAAATAACTATTTAAAAATAATTATGTATATTGTAGTAAGAAAATATCAATACAATCACTTTTAAATTTTCAATAATATGACTTTTTATATTAAACATATTTAATTTAATTTTATAGAATACCAAATATTGATGATTCATGATTTTTCTAAAATTTGTTTATTATATATGATTGACAATAGGTATATATTGACAATATACACACATACATATATATATATATATATATAAGTTTATCATTATAATATTACAGTTAAATCTGATGCTTAATCACCAGCTTAAATACGATCAGATCAACTAATGATTGCCGTTAACAATTTCTTTAACCTTAATTTATATACTTTTACCGTTGATGGCTATGGCTATAACCGTTCTATGTGGTTACGGTTTAAGAACGAAATCATTACCGTCCAAAATACAATTACTGTTGATATTGGTCATGTAATGATTTTATAACATTTATTATCCAAGAAAAATAAGTAGAGGATCGTACACCTTATAATTTAATAGCGTGTAAAATGTTACAAAGAGGCTCCACGTATATTTATATACTTATTTCGTTGGAGACTCTGACATCATGGCAAATTGAATCGTTTAAAAAACCTCATAATTTTGAGATCCTAAGTTTGAGCATGTTTTGACTCCTTGGACTCCATCATGAATAAATAAATAATGATGAAAACATTTCTATCAACTTTCTTCTTAAAAAGCTAAAGTGAGCTAACGATTACAAAATTCATTTGTTTGTCGAAAGAATAACAATTGTTTCATTGTAACATTTTAAGGGTTTAGCAATGAATCACCGATTCATCTGATCAATTTAATTGAGCAACTAATTTCATAAGCCTGCACTAAAGATTTGGGTCATGTTCTTCTCGTCGTTAATTTATTTTGTAGATGGTAAAATCGTTTGTTTGGTTTTTATTATTCCCTATGTTTCACTGAACTTTTGAAGAGACTTTTCCGTTTCAATATAAGTGATGTTTTCAAATTTTGATGCAAAAATTTAAAGTCATTTGAATCTGTTAACCAATTAGATTATGTAAGCCTTGTTCTTTTTAAGGTCGCTGGCGACCAGCGTCGGCGTCCAAAAAATACATGTATTTTGTTGTTGCTTGTTATAAAAGTATGTGAAAAACTCTTTGTCCACTTTAATTATATTAAATGCAGCGGTCATATGTAAAAGGAAAATTTGTCGCTGGGTAATTGAGCGGCTTATATCTTCTTCACGGCGATTCCATTTAACGGTTACAGCGACAACTTTAATCCTTATCACCGTATAGTTATGTGTTCAACGACGTATATTTTCTTGTCGCTAACACACGTCGCAGCGGCTGTCTCCCGAACACGCCTATAGTCTATTTTTTATTGGTTGAAATAATTTTAATTAATTATATTTTATGTAAACAAAGTAAGCTGTATGAAAATTTTTATTGTTATTAAACTGTGTGCATAAACCTTAAACATCACTTAAACTAAAATTGAGGAAGTATGTTTTTAGTGAAAAAGCTCTTCAACTAAAGTTGAAACAGATGAAAATTCCTCTCAACTATGAAATCCCTTCTGTTAAAGTGTATTATTGTAAATACTCCATTCCAACTCAATGAAAACTCAATAGACGTCTAAAATAGTGTAAACACGATCCAAGATAGTAAAACATCGGGGAAAGTGTCGGAGAAAATTGATCACCCTCTAGACCATAGAAACCTTAATCGTTCATTTACCATTTAATCGGTAGCCATCACCACCAATTCAAACGTTGTTGTTACCCTAAAAAGCAGCGGGAGACAACCCTCATCATCGACCGAAGCAATTTCAACTTGATTCTCCGCCATGACATTGGAGTTGGAAAATCCCTTTTCAACATAGATTACATCGAAACCTGATGCTGACGATACTGCTTCCTCTATGCTGAAAAACACAGACTCTACACTAGCAATCAATGTCTCTCAAGCGATCATAGCCATTACAACTCATCACTCTTCTAAATCTCCACCGCAAGCTCGCTTGCAATGGCAACAACAATAATATCTTTGCAGGCGCCATTTGTTCCCTTAATAGGCTCCTAGGCTACACCTCTTGTCTTCAAAACTTCTGTCACTCCATTTGAGCCGTCCACACCTCACAACTATGGCCCTTGTCTAGTTGGTAACCAAATTGTAACACCCAAAACTCAAGTTTGAGGTTAACCAGTCAGTTCAACCAAAAAAGATTTCGCAAAACCACCAACTTGAGCTTTAAATAACCACTTCCAACACGCTAACCTACCATAACAATCCAAAAGAAATGAAATGAAATGAAAAGAGAGGAGTGAGTGACTTTTTAAACAAGTCACCCAGTGAGAGCCTACATAACTTCACATTGCCCAAACACTTAATCGGTCCATAAGTCCGAACCTAGACCAAAAGCCCCAGTCAACGGTACCTACCGTACCGCATACATCAATACTACAACTAGATGCCTCAACTCGATATCTCAACAATTTCTCATCTTTATATATAAACTACATGTTTAAAACCCCAATTGCAATACATAAATTAATGATCATCACTATCATCAACTCGAATCAACATTTCAAATCATCACCATATAATCTAACCAATTAACATCCTAAAATAGACCTAGAGGCTGGTATTCTTTTAGCCACTAGTCCCATGAGCAGGTATTCTTTTAGCTCATGGACTCGCTTGGGGTACCCCTAGTTACTGCGAGTCTGGTCTGCTCGTCAGCCATCCACAATACTCTCCACTCAATCATCATCAAATCTCCACTTTGGACTGACACTTTGGACTGAGTACTCAAACCAAATCATCATCTGCAGTGAATCTCAAACCATGGTACTTTTGTACCCAACCTTGACACTTTGGACTGAGTACTCAAACCAAATCATCATTTGCAGTGAGTCTCAGACTATCTCACCAGAACCTCTAGTAGCCCAAGCCCACAGCTGTGGCGCATCATGGCAGTAAAATGGATGAGTGACTATCCAACAGAGAACACAATCCACCAATTCACTACATCACCATTTCTAGCGTAATTTCCAACCAAGTTTTGATTTTCCTAATCCTTTTTAATCATGTTTTTACGTTCTCAATCAAATAAGGTTCATCTTTCTTATGCTTGACTTAGCAACAACACACATACATTTGTACTCTAGGCGTATAGTAGATCAATACATAATACAATTAATATATATGTGCTAAGACATATAGCTTAGCACTGCTTTGGTTTAACCCTAGACAACCAAACCAAAAATGAAATTCAAACTCTGTAAGGCCTGAGTACATCCTCACCTTGACCACTTGCAGAAGAACAACCGCATCCTAAGCTTCCTTACGGTTGGACATATTTGTTGCATCAACTCCGGGGGCGCGCTTCTCCATTTATATAAATCGAAATCCGGTGGAGAGATCTTGGATTGGTAAACTAGAGAGTGATTGGGTGGTTAGCTAATGGTGTCTAGGGATAGATGGAACTTAGATTTCCATGGTTTAAGTATTCGTAATGCTAGATCTAGAATAAAAACTAGGTCTTGATATGTATGTATTTCACGTCCGAGAGATGTTTGATGAAATGACTAGGAGAGCCTAAAGCATGTTAAACTTAACTTAGCCAACGAGAATTTATTGTTAGGGAGTTTAGTGACTAAGTGGAATGGTTCTTAATGATTGCTAGCTAATTAATTTCAAGAAACGAAAATTGAGCGAAATATGTTAGCGTGCAAATGTGACTTTTAACCAATGAGAATGGTACTAGTTTGAGCATTGATTCCATAGTCTTTAGACTTGTTCTTTTGATTTCGTTGTTTGTTGTTAGTTTAGCTACTTGATTATCCCTTTTCAAAAGCCAAATCCGAGATCCACTTGTCCTTCATTTCAAGTCTTGTTTAGTTTTTGTTGGTTATCTTTTAATCTTTATTAGAAACTAATAGTAACCACTTTTCTTCCTAGTTTCTTAGCTTAGGAGATACTATGAATTCATATTAATTGAATCTCTAGTTCTCGTGGGTTCAACCCTTAAGTATTACAATCGACATAGCCGCACACTTGCTTTTAATGAGGATTGTTAGTTGATTAGGGTTATAAAATTAAAACTTGAGATTGATTTAATCACTACCAAATCGAAGCTCATAAACTTTTTGGCGCCGTTGCCGAGAAACTTAGTAGATTCTCATTAGGATTTCAATTTTTCATTTTCTTTTGTTTTGTTACTAATTTTCTTTCAAGTTTTTGTTCTTTTTGCAAGGTACAATCACAAAGAAGAAAGGAGATGTCTTTCTATATGAAGTCAATGTTCCTTACTTGGCTGTTTCTTAGCTACTTCATTCTCTAGAACATATTTAATCCTTGAATATTTTGGTCTTCCAGGTGGTTGGCAGACCAAGGGAGGTAGACAAGCTCTATTGGCAACATTTTCAAGTACGGTACTGCAGAATCTCTTGGCATCATAGCATTGTTGTATGAGTTGTACAAGTAGCTCTTCCGATAGTAGTGATGAGAAAGTGATATCCGTGATATTTTTGTTGCCTCTGCAGCTACTATGGCATGAGCACACGTTATTTTCTCCAAGTCAAATCTACATATAATGTTCGCTCTGTGAGATTTACAGCATTCAAAGTTGACACTCCTGTCACTTGAAATTGATGAATTTCGATCGTTTGAACATCAAGCAACTCGACACACACCAAAAAAGCATTTTGTTAAGTACAAGTTTGAGGTGTTGTAATTTGTCTTCTTATCAAACATACTAAGAAAAACTTATATCTAATAACCTTTATATGCCACGAGTAAGCAAAGTCTTCATCAACTATGCGTGATGGCTTTTTGTTGTAAACCATCAAGTCAACATTAATCAAGTTGCTTCTAATAACTAACAATTGATAATTGTCAGACACTTGAGAAAGCTCTAGTAATTGATTCTGCTATATTGGCTATAGTAATGTTGTATCTGTCTTCGAAAAAATGCACTCGTGCCCATGTTGAAACATCAGTTTTTTCTAAATATTCACGCAAAGTTGGATTCATTGTTTTTATCTCCTCAAATATGGTCTCAAAATCATTTAGTTTTTAAGTATTGACGACTCTTTTCAACATAGCAAACGATTCCCATCCTTGGAAACATACTGAATATTCTTGTATAAATGATACATACAAATTCTCCGACTTGCCAAAATCATAAATTGCTTCATCACTTTTATGCCTCTCTGGGATAATAGCAAGTACTCCATCATTCGGGATAATGCAGCTGAGTTCGCGGAAAAGATTTGAAAATCTTCATCTTGAGCTGTCGGATCAAAAGTGTCCCTTTATACTTTCGTTAGAGAAAGGTTCCATCTATGAATACATATTTCCACATGAATGGGAACCCGATAATGCTATCACTAAATGTCAGAAATAGATATTTGAATCTATTGTTATTATCCACTTCCAAATGAGGCAATAATCCTGGATTTGCTCGTCTAATTTTATACAAATAAGCAAGCAACTCCTCATAACCATAGTCTAAAGAACCCCTAACCAAATCCCTTTCACATTTAAGTGTTCATTGAGCTTTCTAGTAGTCGATATGTTATTTAACAACGAACAATGTGACGTAAATGAAAGAGTTAGTAAGTGTAAGTTAACTCAATAAGATACAACGAGTATGTAAACAAACCTTGATTCTGAAGCTCATGGTAAGCACTTGAGTTACGTGGATTAGCAAAATCGTAGGATCGATTCCACCAATGTAGCCTTTGTATAGAAGACCAAGAATTTCCAAAGCTGCTTGTCTCGGACGAGGTTAACGTTCAGTAATGGAACAAGTATGCTCAGAAACATAAACGTGAATAATAAATTGCGTAGAATAACCAATATGAGTTTCTCTCACTTTCCATGTACATCCTTTCACCCAACACTTAGAAATCCAAAGTGACAGTGTCAATCTTGAAACATTGAAATCAAAATGATTCACAACGGATAATTTTTGCTCGAGTTTCTAACGTAGCCTTTATTTCGTAACACTAACTAACAAAAAGATCTAACGGACGCAAATCTAAATTACAAGATGGAAGTGTTCTCAACTTGTTTTTTGTGGTTGTTGCATTTCCTTCTGGTGGCGAATAGACAACTATGTCTTCTTCAATATCAATCTTGTAATTAGTAAAGTTCTCGTCATTAGAAGAAGCTCCATCTGAGTCATCATAACAGGCGAATTGGTCACAAAACTCGTTGTCGCTAACGTCGTCATCAAATGCAGGATCTAGAAAAGTCCCATTGAGGTTGCTGGGCTGTACAAAGTTTCCATCAACAACATTGATCTTTTTCTTCACGTCAACGCATAGTCTAATTTTATCTGCTTTAAATTGTCTAAAAAATCATGAAATTGATGAGTATTACCTACTTTGACCGGTGGTGTGTCTTGAGATACTCTCACTAAATTTATTCTCGTCAACATGCAGTTCAACTCCAACTCGTAAGCCTCACTATCAAACCGATAATCCTTGTAAATTATTTGGACCAAGTTTTCAAAAAGAATGTCTCATCCCCTAGAAGCAATATGCTTCCTCGTTCATTATCAACATAAAACAGTCATCGAGTCTTAGTGAGAATCCATTGACTAAAAAAACTATATGATCCATAACTCTTGAAAACAGTCCATAAGAAAATCACGTTTAATTCGGAGTACTTCGTGTAAAGTAGAAGTAGTTGACGCAGCAGTTAGGAGGAATAATAATTGAAAATATGATGGAAAAATAATTAGAGTTTAAAACTAAGGCTACTACATTTGAATAAATCTTTAATAACGTGCAATAAGCTTATTCCAAGTAATCTATCAAAAAATCAAGTCTATCAAAAAAAAGTATGTCAAATTTTGAAAGTCATCATGTTCTCAAAAGTTAATCATAACTATTTAACATATTTTCATGCAGATTTATATCTGTACGAGAAAAAATGCTTATTTGTAAGAGAAAAATTAATAGCATATCTCGTAGTTTTGGTTTTTCACCAAAAGGATAAAAGACATTTTAACCCTCAAACACATTCTAATAATTAATGAAAAATATGAGTTAAACTACTCGTTTTCCAATAAGTTTGAGTCATTAAAGTAAAATTTCTTGTATTTTATTTTCTACAGACGACCCGGTTTCTTTCTTCATCTTCTTCTTCCGCACTCGATCCAATTTATTTCTCCTTCTTCATCTCACTCGACCTAGTTTCTTCCTTTCTTTCTTCTTCTTCTTTTTCACACTTTCCTTTTGTATCCTAGTAACAAAAAAAGAGTTTGGGTAAAACATGTGTGTTTACGAATTGGAGAAAGCTTGTTTGTGGAGCTTAGCTACGAGGCTTGGATTCGACGAAGAAATGCTTGGATCGATTTTTCACTCTTTATTGTACAAAATTCAAAACCTATACCTCATAATCTATGCTCTAATCGATTTGATTACTAAGTTTTTACGATGTGGGTTCACTTTTATCTTCTAGGTTTGGTCGACATTATCTGAATATTGTTTGAAATTCCTTAAAGGTGATGATGCTAGAGTCTAATTCATCACTGTTGAGTTATGTGGTTATGATTTTCTTGCAGCTTTATATGATGGTAAAATCCGAAGAATGGGATGATGTCTAGGCTATAGAGTCCAAAGCTCAAGGAACGTAGGTTGAAATATTTGATAAATTTGTTCTAAGTGACAATAGATGAGAGTCATTCAAGAGTCGGAATTCATGTCATTGAGGAGTCTCCTGAGCTAAAGAAAAACCCAAAGAATATGGAGTTCGAATCCACTATTTATTTTGGAAGATGATGATACGCAGTTCTTTGCTTCTTGTTACTTTTTTGTTTATATTGTTTCTCTGTGTATTGTTTACGTGAAAGAAACCCAGATTGCACGAACACTATGCGAAAACATATATTAATTAATATACTTTTGGTTCGATTTTTGGTTGAAATCTTCTTTAAATTTGCTTTAGATTATAAAAGTTGATTTGACAAACAGTAAACCAGACTAAAGCCATAGTTTTTGACTTCTGAGATTTTGAAGTATGATTTTTGGGATACACAAGTTTTGAACTTTTGCGTAACATCTGCATCTTCCCCTCTCGTGTGTCTCGACGTCTCTCACTGGGTCCGCGAGTCCACCATGTCCAATGGTCGAGAGCGTTACTTCGAGAAAGCTTTAAAGAGTTAATTTATTGTCCCTGTAAATCACCACGCGGTCTTTCCCCGTGTTTTTTCCTCACTCGCACGATTCCGAAAACTCACTTCTCGGGAGGTCACCCATCATAGTATTGCTCATGCAAATGCACCCTTAACTGTGGATTTCTCTCAGGACTAGTGACTGAAAAGATGAGAGGATTTTTGTGACATAAGTAGGCAAATCAATCCTTTTAAACTCTCCTAAAAACCAACTTTGTCTCTATAAGCTGGGGTCTCACATTCACCCTCACTTAGAGAGCGCAATGCCCTCGTCGCGCACAAGAATCATCACCCCTGATGGTGTGAATCCCTAACTCCACACTCGTCTGAGTTTGATTCTGATACCAAAATTGTAACACCCTTGCTCGTCCTTCGCGTGTGCCCCCAACGGGCCTACGAATTCACCCTATCCAATGGTCAGGAGCGTTACCTTGAGGAGGCTTTAAATAGGTTATTTCTTGTTCCTACAAATCATCACGCGATATTTCTCCATACTTTTTCCTCACTCGCACGATTTCGAAAACTCACTTCCTAAAAGGTCACCTATCATAATATTGCTCCGACATCACTCTTAACTGCGGAGTTTTCTCAGAATTAATGATCGAAAAGATAAAATAATTTTGGTGACATAGATAGCCAAATCAATCCTTTTAAGCTCTCCTGAGACACTATTTTTTCTCTATAAACCATGATCTCACATTTCAATTCGTGGAGATACAAGTTTCAAACTTTCTTTTTGGGGAGATTTAGCATGTGATCATAGTTTGGGCAACCTATAGTGTTAAATGATAGTTCTTGTGGAAAATAACATGTTTTCCAATAAAAAAATAACTAATTTTTTAAACTAAAAAAACATACTTTAGTTTCACAACTATTCTACTTTATTTGAACCATTTATCACTAAATTTATCCTTTTTTCTTTACTGTTTAATATATTTCAGTAGTTTTAGAACTCTTGAAGGCCTTTTTCTTTTGGTCAGGAACTCTTGAAGGCCAAATTTCAAAAATGTTGGGGACAAGAGGCATAGATTTCATCTCGTTGTACCCATTGTCGGGTTGGACTGTTAGTGACTTTTTCATTGCGGTTACCTAGGAAATTACACTAGCAAGAAATAGCGTAAGCAATAATTAAATTTATCTTGTATCTTTTATGGAAACGGGAAGACCTAGAGGCGACTTGGTGAAGATTCTAATGTGAGAGCTACAAATACAGTAGTTAAATTTCGGTCGAATCCGCTTAGACCTCTAAGTCATTGTCTCTGTACCGGTTGGCATGTGATCCGCAAATTTTCAACTTAAAATTCCGCCAACAAAGTGACCGAGAAAGCCCTGTACATCTAATCACACCATTACCACCTCTTTTGTTGTGTTACTCCAATTCACTCTTTATTTACCTAAGAATCTTAGCATCGTAAGATCCAAAACCTTTATATAAATATTCCAACTCCATTGACATTCTATTTAGCCTCGTCGTGCTCTGCTCAAGAACACAGTGTGCTTTTAACTTTTGCATTGCTTCTTCGACCTTGCTTACAATGTTTTTTCATTCACTTGTAACCTTTTACTGAATCTTGTTGTTTTATTTTTAGTCTTCATGTTGTCTATGGTATGTGTGTTATTAATTTTTTTTATTAAACGGTGTGTTTTATTTTAGCAAAATCTGTTTGGTTTTTCAGCACCGTAAACGAAGGGGCATTTACATTCACAGACTCTAACGTTGGAAATTAAATTATTAGATTAATTATTGAGAAATATTTATACGTTTTTCTTTATTTTAGGAGTTTTCCATTAAAAATATTTTTTTAAAGTATGACAAAAAAAATTTCTATTTTTTTCACAAAATTTGTTTTGTCTACTATTTCTTCTTTTGAGCGTTGAGCAAATTACGTGTTTCATGCTCTCGTCTACTCATTTTTTTGTTAAGAGAAGTCTAATCTCCTCTTCCTTTCCTTGGTCTTCTTCAGAACAGCTTCATATTGTTATGAATTATTGAGAATTAATATGAAGTTTGGGAAATCTGGTGAAATCTGGGAAATATGATACAAGTTTGTACAAGTGATTTTGAAGTTGTACAGAGTTGTATCTCAGAAAACAAGTTCACTTTTGTCTTGTAAGTTGTAGTCATAATTGTTGTAGCTTTTCTCTCTCTTTGTTTCTTTATAAAGATGTTAATTATTGTAACGAAGAAATAAAATTGAAATCAATGATTCTTCTTTAATATTCTTTCTAATATCTTCTCCCTTCTCGGGTTCTTCATTATACTAAATCTAAACTTTGAATTCTAACATCATATAAGACCAACAAGCTCAGGTTCTCCTCTGTTCTTCCGCATTTCAATCTCTCTTTTATTCTTTATTTTTCAGATCTCTCTATTTTTAATCTTTTTGGTGGTTCTTAGCTTTTTCCATTGGATATTTGCGAAATGGCCACATAAATTTCAAGACATGTTTGGTCACCTTCAAAAGTACAAACAATCTTCTCTGGTCTGTCTTATGTGGAGGGTGAAGCTCCAAAGGAGACGATCCTAGATGATGATGGCAAAGAAATTGTTATTGTGGATGAATAGAATTGGTTTCAAGAAAATTCAGAATGTATTTTGTATCCTCCAAAACTCTGTAGAAGCATCAATCCTTGAGGCTTACTCCTATTTTGAAACTACCTAGGAACTTTGGTGTTTCTTCAAAAGGTTTATGAAAATAGCTCCAACTTGAGTTGAGTCTTTGAAGTAAAGAAGGTTATCAATGACCTCAGCGAAAAATACATAGAGTTCACCGATCACTTTGGCAAATTTAAATCATTTTCACTAGAGTTTAAATATAAAGGCAAAGCTCTGTTTGACCAGTTGTCCTAAATGAAAGGCATGAATAAGATAAGGTCTTTGGTCTTCTGTTAACTCTAAACCCCATATACAATGACCTAATCGAGCATCTCTTAAGGTCAGACAAGCTCCCAACACTTAAAGAAGTGTGTGTATATATTCAAAAAGAACAAAGATCTTTTTGTTCCTTTGGTGGTAAAGGGGCACTTATCACGGCCAACAAAGGAGCATACAAGAAGGAAAATAAGAAAGTGTGGGTGCGTGAGCATTGTGAGAAGAAAGGTCATACGAAAGAAAAGTGTTGGATCCTCTACCCTCATCTCAAACTAAACAATTTCAAGGAACTCAAGATAAATCTCCCCATCAAAAAAATGATAAGCCGACTGGTCCCTATACACAAGGAGATCTAAAAGTCTTGACTGCTAAGCCCTATGTGATAGCACTGTAAATTGGTCATGTCCAAACCCATATAGGTTGTTCGTACGGACATTTTTCTTGTTATGGACTATTGATCGGTTCATCTGCAAGGCCAACGAACTAATATATGACTATGCTCATAAGAGACCACGTCCAAATGGGCATTCTTGTATGTCAACATCAATAATATAATAAAAAAGTATTTGATGTACAATATGAAAGCGTAACATGAAAGCATTACAGAGTTTCTTCTATTAAATCTTATGTCCTGAATAGTATAAAAGCAAAAAAAAAGAAGCAACTTGAACCCAGAAACTCAGATATGAAAGCATAATACACAATACGGTTTCCTTAGTCACATATTTCATGATCCTTTTTCTGCAAGAGAAACTTTCTTCAAATATGATTTGTTGTCCACAAGAATTCACTTTAGAATTATTAATCATCACTTAAGAAATCACAAATCTATAAACGTGTGTATTCACTCAGGACACAAACAGTGAGAACACAAGCATGTTCCAATACAAAGAGTTACAAACCATCGAAAAACTCAAAGATTTAAAACTTATTCAAACATGTAAAAGTACCCTCTGTTCAAATCAACAACAATTCATCTCTATTTTTGTTAACGATTTATCAATATTTGTTAGCTAAGTATAACATATTACCTAATAAAAAACAAAGTGAAGAGTGTTAAGATAGTCTAATATTGAAGCAAACAAAGAAATTATAAGTCCTCTATAAAATAAATATAAAAAATTAGATATTACATGAAGCAAGCGGTAGTATCACAGAGATGTTTTTGCTGCCAGAGATAGGTGTCTGAAAGAGATGACTTACTGACAAAAGCAGAGAAACATCAAAATCTTTGGGAAATCAACTCGAACAGAAGTCACGATGATGACGACGTCGAAGAAAGAAGAAGAGAGAGACGATGATGACTACGTCGAAGAAATACAAAGATTGGTGGAGGAGAGAGACGATGATAACGACGTCGAAGAAAGAAGAAGATTGGTGGAGGAGAGAGACGATGATGACGACGTCGAAGAAAGAAGAAGAGATAAAAGAGTATCTCGTTAGACTTGGTGTAGGAGAGAGACGTTGACAACGACATCGAAGAGAAACAATGGCAGACGAGGAGAAAACATTTTCTCCAACTATTTAAATCGATGGCAACAATCAATTTTGATCCCAAATGAAATTTTGAAGAAACCCCTAATTTTTGTGTGGTTGGTACGCCATTTCGTTCCCGAATTGAATTGGGGAGGTCAACTAAAACAAGTTTGGCGTTTGGGCATAATTGGACATGGTGATGCAATCAAAGGGGCATATCAAATCAACCAGGGGACTTTAGGCGTAAACTCAATTTCTATTGATTTTAAACTCAACAGGGGTTCATCCCGAACTGGAATCATCAATATATCTACTCTTAGCAGAGAGTTATTGAATTTACAATCTGGGCGAATCAGAACTATCGCAAATCATATATATACTCACTCCGAAGAGAATTCCGACAAAATCATAAGGTTTTAGGCTATGATTCAAAAGTTTTTAGATTCTCAAGCCATCACGGAACCAAGGAAAAGTGGAATCACTTGAAAATACGCTGGAAAGAATTAGTTATGAATTTTCAAAGACAACAGACTTTCAGCTCGTCTGTCAAGCCTGTGCGTGTGAATTCAAGAGTAAATCATCCATGTATGGAAAGAAAATTATTCCAGTCATATTTCACCTTCAAGATGAATGTCTTAGATGTCCAAATCATCCAAGAATCCTCAGCATCACGTTTTGGATCAAGTGACCAAGAAAGCTTGGATATTTCAACCCAAAAGAAGTCGAAGTCCAAATTAAGATGCATTATTACTTGTTAGATGAGCAGCCACGAAATTCAAGCCCAAGAAGCTTCAAATCCGAGTTGAGTCATTGGTTTTCATCAAAAAAAAGTTCGACATCAATTGGAAAGGTAACCAAGATCTACCAATTTGTTTAATGTTTGCGGTTTTAGTGTTTAATTTTCGGTTTAATTTCAGACTTAGGTTTGTTTAATTTTGGGCTTAGATTAGGCGACAATATGGTTTACTTTTAGGTTATTATTTTCGCAGGAAACCCTAGTAGATCATCTCTACTTAAGCGTTGTAATCTGCAGCTTTTTAAAGAATCCAAAATTTTATGCAAATTTTAAGTTTTCTTTCTTCTTTCTAAGAAAGTGAATCTTGTTCATTCATCTTTGAACAAAACCTTATTGCTAAAGAGTTAATTCTCTAAGAGCTTTCTCATTCCAGATAATAAAAGAGTTAATTCTCTAGATCTAGAATAAACTCTATCCAAACCATCATCTCCATCGAAAAATCATCCCTATTTTCGCAAAACCCCTTCTGAAAATTTAGATCTGAAACTCTAATCCCTGTTCAGAAAATCCTGGATTGCATCAAGTGGTATAAGAGCAACTGAGTCAGAGATCTCTGCGAAAATTGATGCTGAAATTCTCGGTTTTATCTCTCTAAACCCTACGAATTTTTTTCTGATTGTTTTTCATCAAGTGATATATTCATCTCTTCACGGGAAACTATAGCTGAAAAATTCAGCAAAGAAAAAAAACCCCTAGTGGTGACATTGACTGAATCGGAGATGGCATATGTGATTTCATAAGTGTTAGAAGACTGACATCAAAACCAGAACGTGAAACAGGGATGAAACATCAAATCACCAGAAAGGAGACCACGAAATATTCATGTTATTATGGATCAAGTTGTGTAAAAAGCAGCAAACGAAAGAAGGAAGAACAAAGCGCATCTTCTGCGATTTTCATGAAGAACTAAAAGCCCAAAGAAGCAGAGGCGCTTCAGGTTGAATCTGAGAGCGAGCTGCAAGCAGTTCGAGAGGATATCCATCAACTGATTCATGCCCCAAGTCCATCCTCAATTGCCGCAACAAAAGAGATTAAAGAGAAGGAACCGAAACTAGCTCCTCTTTGTGAAGAAAATCTGCAATTCGACAAGGTGAATCAAGAGGAAGAACTTCAGGTTGTAAGTGATCTAATATCAATAAAAAACGTGGCTGAAGAGGTATATTTTAGACCAAAAACGTCTCATGGAAAGGAGCAGACAACGGTTTACAAATCAGGTTCAGATCATGGTTTAATTTTGTGTAAAGAATCTAAACAGCCTGTTTTTTGAATTGAGCGTAGTATTGTGGAGCATCTAAGGCACGATAAGAAGCTGCCACACGTTGTTTTTGAGCTAGGAGGAATGACATGTGTGACCCGCAACAAAAACAGCACCTTGGAGAAGTGGAAAACAAACTCACAACCATGTATGGACGATGCATTTATCCTAAAAGGTCCGGATTTGAAGACAAATCCTTTTAAAGGAGGAGGGGATGATGCAACATGGATCAGAGCTGACATAAAAGGATCAAGAAACATCAGGTTTATGAGTATTAGGTGTGTTGGATCAAGATTGATTGCATCAGAAGCTGCTGGCTTTCAGCAAAGTCCCAACGAGTATTTCTGGAATGATAAAGGGACACAATGCTATGTGTTCAATCCTGGAGGGAATATCTTTATACCGAGGTTTAGAGGAGTGCAAGGGAACCAGGTCATCAATGAGTTTTGTCTTTTGGAAGACTTGGATTTGAGGACAAATCCTTTTAAAGGAAGAGGGAATGATGCAATCATGTCCAACTCAACTCGGAGAATGGACCCAACTGCATTCAAAGGGGCATATCGAATCAACCAGGAAGAATTTAGGCGTAAACTCAATTTCTATGGATTTTCAACTCATTAGGGGTTCATCATGAAGTTGAATCATCAACATATCTGCTTTGAGCAGAGAGTTATTGAATTTACAATCTAGGCAAATCAGAACTGTCGCAGATCATACATATACTCACTCCAAAGGGAATTTCGACCAAACCATAAGGTTTCAGGCTATGATTCAAAATGTTTTAGATTTTCACGCCATAAAGGAACCAAAGAGAAGTTAAATCACTTGAAAATATGCTGGGAAGAATTAGTTATGAATTTTCAAAGTCAACAGACTTTCAGCTCGTCTGTTAAGCATGTGCGTGTGAATTCAAGAGCAAATCATCCATGTATGGCAAGAATATTGTTCTTGCCATATTTCACCTTCAAGATGAATGTCTTAGGCGTCCAAATCATCCAAGAATCCTCAGCATCACGTTTTGGATCTAGTGACCAAGAAGGCTTAGATATTTCAGCCTAAAAGAAGTCAAAGCCCAAATTAAGGATCCATTATTACTTGTTAGATGAGCAGCCACAAAATTCAAGCCCAAGAAGCTTCAAATCCGAGTTGTGGCATTGATTTTCATAAAAACAAATTCGACATCAATTGTGAAGGAAACCAAGATCTACCAATTTATTTTATGTTTTGAGGTTTTAGTGTTTAATTTTCGGTTTAATTTCAGACTTGGGTTTGTTTAATTTTGGGCTTAGATTAGGCGACAATTTGGTTTATTTTTAGGTTATAATTTTTGCAACAAACCCTAGTAGATCATCTTTACTTAAGCGTTGTAATCTGCAACTTTTTAAAGAATCCAGAATTTTATGCAAATTTTAAGTTTTCTTTTTTCTTTCTAAGAAAGTGAATCATGTTTATCTTTGAACAAAACCTTATTGCTAAAGAGTTAATTCTCTAAGAGCTTTCTCATTCCAAATCATAAAAGAGTTAATTTTTTAGATCTCGAATAAACTTTATCCAAACCATCATCTCCATCGAAAAATCATCCGTGTTTTCGCAAAACCCCTTTTGAAAATTCAGATCTGAAACTCTAATCCCTGTTCAGAAGATCCTGGATTGCATCACATGGACCAATAACATTTTGGACTAGTCGAAGACCATTGGATAGCTGTCCAATTGCCAGCCTTACATTGTTGTAACTCTTCAAGATGAGATAGTAAGGAGATCAGATCTTGGTGCGCTTATGAAAGCCCTCAAAAAGATATTTTTTAAAGTATTTAATAAATAATTTAGTATTTAACACTACTAAGTCGTTGATTGTAGATTCAAGAGCATCTAATCATATGATTAGTGATAGAAACCTGATTAGAAAAATTAAGCCAATTATAGGAAATGTGATAATAGCAAATGGGAATGGTATTCCAATTAAGGGTGAAGGGAAACTTAAGTTTTTTGATAAAGAATCTAAGGCCTTTTCTTTGCCTAGTTTTACATATCACAATGTTATTTTCAGTCAGAAAAGTGTACATTTTCAGGATACTTAGACCAGTAAGGTATTTGGAAAATTTGTAACCAAGGATGGCTTGTACATGGTTGAAGACACCAAACTACTATATGATTGATCTTATGCTTGTAGTCTTTTTTCTGTTTTGGCTAATAATTCTATTTGGCATGCTAGACTAAGACACCCTCATTCTCGTGCCTTAAGACTGTTGTTGCCTAATATTTTCATTAAAAATGATCAATGTGAAGCGTGCATTCTTGGCAAACATTATGAATCAATGCTTCCCAAGTCAGAAACCATTTATGAGAATCGCTTGATTTACATATGTTTGGAAAGCCCCTTGTGCACTAGAGAGAATCATAAGTGCTTTGTCACATTCATTGATGTAAAATCGAAATATGCTTGACTAATATTGATTCAATCCAAGGATAGATTCCTTGAAGCATTCATTAATTTTCATAATTATATCACTAACAATTTCAATGCCAAGCTCAAATACATCAGATAATGGTGGGAAGTATACTAGTCATGCCTTCAAACAACATTTAACCAAATATAAAATCATTCATCAAAAAAGTTGTTCATATACCCGACAACAAAATGGAGTGGTTGAACGAAAGAACATACACTTAATGGATGTGGCAAGATCCTAATTTTCCAAAGAGGTTTTGGGGAAATGTTGTTATGATTTTAAGCTACTTGATCAATAGGATTCTAACCAAGATACTAAATGATGTTTCTCCATTTAAGGTATAAAAAAACCAAACTAGTTATTAATAACTTACGTAACATTGGGTGTGTTGGTTTTGTTCTGGTCCCAAGAGAACGAAAAAACAAGTTTAAGACAAAGAGTGTCAAAGCAATATACATTTGCTACTCAAAAACTCAAAAGGGATATAAGTGTTATGTGCCAAAAATAAGGAAGGTTATGTTGTTTAACGATGTGAAATTTATAGAAACCAAGGGATTCTATGATGAGAAGAGCTGAGACGGTCTGAAGGATCTCTCTTGTGGGAACCGAAATTCTCACTGTAAATGATACGTGGTTCACAGATTCTCTGTAGCATCAACATATCAAGTAGCGAGTTAGCGAATTAGTGAATAAGAAATACGAAAGTAAACTGCGAAGACAATAAGACAGAAATCGTGAGTAAGTTAGATAACGAAATTGGATTAATATGAAATAGATTGTGAAGCGATATGAATTAACGGTGAAAAAGTAACAGGATTCGTGAAATAAGTTAACGTGAACGAATAGAAAGCGAATACGAGAACGAATATAAAGTATGCAAAAAACGTAAACGAAGAACGATTCGACTGACACAGTTAACAAAGAAGTTAAGGGATCTTATTCGATTTTCGTGATCGGAGCGTGCGCAA